>CM067217.1:80529385-80784684 GCA_034190945.1 Octodonta nipae | reverse complement strand
GTGGCTAATCATAATTTTCAGAACCTATACGAATCACTATAAACTGTGCAGAAACTGATATAAAAACTGTAACTATAAACAAAAACTCAGTTCTCAAACTTTACTCGGAGTGCAGTGCTTTATCGGCATCACAAAGGTACAAGCCGAAAATCGGAAATCCATAAATATTACTGATAATTCCCATCCAGTGTACATACCTTATAACTGTTGTAAACCTATACCAGATAAAGTCAAAGTTCCAGAACTCAAACCCTTAAAACTGGACCACCTCAATATCGAAGAATTAGATACAGCCAGTTATAAACTCGACCAATACTCTAGAGACTTAGATGACTGAATCAATCAACCATTTATAACGAAAAATATTTCATGGTTCACATATGTAACTATTGCAGTTATAATAATCATACAGCTCCGAAGAAGAAACCCTTCTGCACAACATACGCCACAACCGACCAAAAGAAGTTTTAGGCACTTAATTCCAAAACTTCGCCCGACTTTGGACATTCACGATTTTAACATTATATTGGGACTATTTTATTTGCAATATTATTATTTTATTATTATTTACTTTTATATCGTTTTATCAGTATATTCGTAACCTAAGTAGATAAGCTATAGGCGTTTTGGAAGAAAATCGACCAAAAATACATGTAAATTCCCATAAGAGATTCTAAGGTCCCAAAACCACGAAATTGAACCAAATTTACCCCCTCCACTCCCACTTCGTTTGGGGGTGGTGTGCTCGCGGGTCCTTCGGGAGACTCGGCGGGCGGCGGGTCGGGGGTGCGCGAGGCCGGGAACGCGGTGGCTGGCGTAAAGCGGTGTGTAGGTCGGGGGTGCGCGAGGCCGGGAACGCGGTGGCTGGCGTAAAGCGGTGTGTAGGTCGGGGGTGCGCGAGGCCGGGAACGCGGTGGCTGGCGTAACGCGGGGCGTAGGGAATACGGAGGCATGCGGTATATATATATACGTAGGGAATTCGCTGGCTGGCGATCGGGAATCAACAGGGTGCTTCCGTCGGGGTGGCGAGCCGTGACGTCATTCGGGAAAAGGACTGGCTCGTGTAGGGTGCTTGTCGCAGAGGTGTATCACAGCCGGGTGCATCGGCCGCGACAGGATACTGTATTAGTGGCGAAACACGTCTTAAGAACATATTCAATGGGATGAACGAAAAGTTCGAACAACGAAATAAATTATCATATGCGCGAGAGCGGCAACTCGTTCGAGTCTCTGCTTTCGTCGGATAAACCAGGGCCACGAGGACGACTAGTCCGGGCGTTAGATCTCTTAATATAGATAATTCGGAAATTTTAAGCAAAAAAAAATGTACCGAAAATGCATCGTAAATAATTAATAGGTTCCCAAATGTTTGGTAATTAGCATTTTATTACAAATAATAAAATAATTCAGATTCAACGAAGACAATAACACAAGATAAACGAAACCGCAACTGGTGAACTGATAACCATGTGAAACTCGAGCACTGTTTGAAAGTGCAGTGGCTGGTTAATTGTAAACAAGTAAATCGTTAATTATAAAAGTAGATGCGGTTTTCATTGAAAAGATAATGGTAGCTAATAATGTAAAAAAATAAATACGTAAATGAGGAATAATAATTGCCACCTGAATCGTTGGATTTTGTATCGAGCGGCGGGTAATTCGGAAAGAATACCGTTGGAGAAATGGTTGGAACCACTACAAATGTTGTAAATGACTGGTACGGGAACGTTGTAAATGACTAAAAAAGGCATAAATGGTAGAAATGGTAGCAAAGGGCTGGTAGAATGGTTGGAGCCGCTACAAAAGCTAGAAACGTCCCGTAGAAACGACTAGAAACTTAGAAATATCTGGTAGAATGGTTGGAGCCACTACAAAAGCTAGAAATGTCCCGTAGAAACGACTAGAAACTTAGAAATGGCTGTTTGAAGCCGCTACAAATGTTAGAAACGTCCCGTAGAGACGACTGCGTCAGTAGAAACGGCTGTAGAATGGTTGAAGCCGCTACAAAAGCTAGAAATGTCCCGTAGAAACGACTGGGACAGTAGAAATATCTGGTAGAATGGTTGGAGACGCTACAAAAGCTAGAAATGTCCCGTAGAAACGACTGGGACATAGAAATATCTGGTAGAAATTGTTGGAGACGCTACAAAAGCTACAAACGTCCCGTAGAAACGACATGGACAGTAGAAATGCCTGCTGGAAATGGTTGGCGCCTCTATAAAAGTTAGAAACGGCCCGTAAAAACAACTGGAACCATACAAACGACTGAACCCGTTAGAAATTGAATGGTTGAAGTAAAGGCGTTGCGTTGCGTTTGAAACCGTTACAAAGGCTAGGGCCGTAGAAACGACAGGAACCGTAGAAATGACTGCTGAGTTTAAACAAAGTCACTACAAATGCTAGAAACTGTTGTTACAAATTGTTTGAAACAAATCCGTTGCAAAAAGCAGAGAAGAGGAAATCAGAAAGTGTAAGGGGCTCGCAAATGTTTACTTATATCTAACAGGTCCTTATAAATGCTAGAAAAAGTTACGTCATCACCATAGGCTCATCAAAGCGTTTATATCAAAAAAAGATATAACAAAGAATGCATATGAAATGTAGTAACAATTTGCTTCCTCAGAGGCCTAGAACTTTTGAAAAATAATGGGATGTAACGCTTGACAAATCTGCATAAGTTATTACAGGTTTCTTAAATCGACATGTTGAAATTCGATACACACTGCTGGTCGTATCTCATCATACATGCCAATGTACAGAAAAAAATTAATATTTCTTGCAAGTGTTGCTCTATAACAATTTGGAACGAAAGGCTGTTATATTTATTATTCCTACAAACTAAAAGCGATTTTATTTCTTGCAAGAGGAAATGGCTGAGAATTTGTTGCTGGAGAACGGTATTAGACACAGTCACAACCAAAACAAAAAACAACGGTAGCGAAAAAAAAAGACATCACAGGGATTCGAACACACTGATGGCTCATCATCATATATCACGGAATGTTTCCCCCAACGAATTGTTGATATGAGAGTAAAATGTACAAAGTAATTCTATTCTTGAAACAGCTAAATCTAAATAGGTCATTCAAACATATCTTTTCTAAGACAGGTACTCAAAAACTTTAGTATTAAAACTAATTACTGTACTTAGTGATGAACGTCGGAAAAGGGTTCAATAGTTGGCAATGTGATGACTGCAATAAAGATCCTTTATATAATTTGTTCTAAGACAAAGTCCGACCAAACAAATCTTTTCTAAGACAGGTACTTATAGCTTTTACTTCAAAACTAATTTCACTACATAGTTATAAACTTGTTTCTAAGACAGGTACTCAAAAACTTTGGTATTAAAATTAATTTCAGTACTTAGCCATAAACTTTTTCTAAGAGAAAACAACCAAGAAAATCTAATCAAAATTTGAAGTTATGGCATAAATATGTAACATACAAATGTTTCAATGTTGAATGAACAATAGCAATGAAATAAAAATATATATTTAAAAAATGTTCGTATACATACCATACCATTTTTTTCAATATTCAAACACAGATCCTCTACGAATAATATTTAGCAACCAGCTCACTATTTTACACACTGAAACACCACCAATAATTGCAACAAAAAATACTCGAGAATTAAACATTATCCAAACATAATACTCCAATTAATTTACTTAATAACTGATGATTAAAATATTTTATTTTTCATACCGAAACACCACCAAATATTGCGACAAATCATCCGAGAATAATACCATCCAATTCTCAAATTAATTTGCTTTGCATATATACATGGGAAAATAAAATGTAATTCGTTTAGTTATTAATAATATATCACCCGGAAGAAGTTGGGGTTAACAATGCATTGGAATTTATTTATCTTTACGCGAAAAAGTTCAGACAGGGTAAATTGAATATTATTTTTATGATAGTAGTTGAATCGGAATTATTGGCAGTGTTTAATTTGAAATAAATAAGAAAAAGAATGGAATCAGAGAGATAATCAAGTACAAGCATAATATTAATTTAGTTACATCCTGCAAAAACACATGTCTTCGAAGTAATTTATTATAATATATTTTATAGGTAAATGTTAAAAATATGTATACAGGAATACTTTCATTTTCGCTTGCTTGGCTTAAAAAAATTGTTGTTGAAGTCTTTAGATTTGACGTGTTTTTAGAAATCAAACCTGTAGAAGCGATAGTTGTTTGGCTTTATAATACAGTGATCAGATGGTTTTTGGACTTAATATTTGGTTTATATATAATTAGTAATAAGATAGTAGAATCAGAGAAATAATCAAGTACAAGCATTAAATTAATTTAGATACACCCTACAAAAACAAAATAATTTACTACATATTTTATAGAAAGATTAAAAATATTTATTCAGGAAAATCTTAATTTCCGTTTGCATAAAATGGCTTAAAAAAAATTGTTGTTTAGAATTGACGTGTTTTTAGAAATCAAACCTGTAGAGGTGATAATTGTTTTAATTAATAAATGTTGCTAATAAATAGGAGGCGACAGCTATCTTTAGATTTTGTTATGTGGTTCAAATGGGAGAGAAATAATGAACATACATCCCAGTTTTTACGGAAAAAGATGTCTTTCAACGCGGTTTAATTCTGCCACAGCAACTACCAGAGAAGAATTACTCTCTGATAGCACACTACAAGTTTTCCAATTTTTTGGAAATATGATACAGTAATGGTGAAGTCAAACATGGATAAAAAATCCCATTACCAAAGATAAAGTGACATCTATTAATTTTACAATGGCTTTAAAGAATTTTGTCTATCTTAAATAATTCAACAGCGATTATTGGCGACGTCATAAGTCGGATCCAGTAACAAATTGCATATGATGATCTGCATATACTATAGTCAATAAATGATCCTATAAGTATAAGCAAAATATTTAAAAAAATTAAACGTTAATTTATGTTTAGAATTGTTAGCAAACAGAAGCAATAAAATCAACAAATAACTACAGTGGCAGAGATTTTTCAAAAAGATGACTAATCAAATTGGTACAGAGCTATGTTGAAAAATGTAAACAGACGAGTTGAATAACTCTGTTTCCTCTGTTGAGATACCAGTGTGGCTTAGCGACATCTGAGACTTTTTAATTGAGCTATTCGTCATGGAAATGTATGTGTGCGAACTTTGAAAAAATTACAAAACAATGTTGGTTGTTTTCGGACTTTGCTGAAGCAATCAAAAATTGGGTTTGACTTAAATCATAGACAAATGGGTGAATAAAAAGAAGCTTACATATAGATATTTGTATCAGTAGTCACTTAAAAAACACTGTATTTCAGAGTTGTAATCGAGTAGCTCCCAAGTCCGTCAACCATAAAAAACAGAGATGTATGGCTCTTAGTAAGAGTGAATGGTACCTTATACGTAGGCAGCGGGAGTCTTTCCATGCAACTATAAGGGCTGTAGCAAAAACTTAATGCCCAACTTGTTAAAGAAATGTCTCATATCCCATAGGTTACGCTCTGACTTGGGAACTTAAAATGGCTCGCTAGAGGTTGAGAAATCAGTTTCATTATCTTGAGTCATGGAATAATTCCAACCTGGTTGATTATAACGATGCCCAACAAACTACCAACCCAGAATAAAACAGTTTACGTATTTATCGTAGCAATAGGTGTTACTGTTGTTATTGTACAGTAAGTATTATATGTTTAAATAAAACAAAATATTCAAGCATTTTTATTTTAGCATATATATATATATATATATATATATATATATATATATATTTAATAGCAACAGTAACAGTGATCTAATTTCATAGAATAATCTAAGCAACTAGCCAAGTGTCTATAAGGCAATAGCCATTACTTAAGCAAATTTTATGTGTTGGAGTCAGTGAGGGGTACAGGTTTTAAGGAGCAAACACTGCTCAAACGCCTTTGCATGAAGCTCTTCGGTATTATCGTAAGATAAGAGATTTCTAAGTTCTGTACCCCAGCAATAGCAGGCTACGTGGTCGCCATAAGCAGTGTAAAAGAATCCAGCATTCCCAATCTGTTCTCAGTCTCAGATGGGTCAGTCTTTAAAAGTCGCAAGCTTGCTGTCAACCGTTGCCATGTTTTCGTAAATGATTAGTCAGTTTATATGGTTAGTGTCATGTATATCAAAGAAGCGACAATACGAATTCCAGTCTAAATGATCAGTCAAAGGATCGTCACCATCTTCCCAGCTGGGTCCTTCAATTTCACAAAACGGACATATGACAACGTCCTTTTTGTGACTCACAGCTTCTTGTTGGTAAATGAAGCACGCTCTGGCTAACTTTTCAGGAGAGAAATCCGACCGCCAGTTTTCAAAAGTACGTAATCGATTTTCATATATCCGATAATAATCGTGACACTCCATGGTATTGAACTGATCTAATAAAATCTAATCATTTAATTTATATACATTTATTCAATTCAGACTCTTCATCAAACCCCATGATTATTACACAACGTTGAGCAAACTTTCTTCTCACACAGTTCATTAACAGCCAAGATCTTTTCCTTAGAGTGTTTCACCATAGGAGACATTACATTTTTAAAAGTAAACAAAACATTGTTTTTAATGGCCTAAGTTTCCATGAGAATTTTTCTATTAAATGTAACACTACCATGTTGCTAACAAATAACGACTTAAGGCAGTAGACAACTTATTAGTGACGTAATTTAATTTCGGCAATACTGTCTGCGATTGCTTCAAGTTTTAGATTTTGGTCCAACATTTGATTTGCAATATCATCACGTAGTTTTTGCATGTCTCGGTATAGCTCAGGCACTACTTTTGTCATCTTGTCTCTAAGTTCAGTTAGATCAGAAAGATCTTTAGCCTTATCTTTTCGAACAATATTTTAAACTTCTGCTGCATCAACACCTTTAGGAGCTTGTTTCGTAGAAAGTTCCAGATCATTTATACGTTTTTCCTGTGATATACGGTTGTCATTAAACGAGGCTTCAAATTTTGTGATGGTTTCCTTATATTCTTTCCGGGCAGAATCCAACTGAGCTTCTAATGTATTGAATTTTGAAATGAGAAGCGATATATTTTGTAGTTGGGTTTCCGTAGCTTGTTCGGTTTTCAACATGCGAGTATTCCTTGCAGCAAAGTTTTGAGCTCCACGTTCCTCGCTAACCTTTTCGTTTTGCTTAAACACAGATAAGGTTTGCTGAAGTTCACCAGTGTAGTTGCTGAAAGCTATTTGAAAATCACTATGTAGTTGTTGAAGTCCGTTTGCTATTTTCTTATCAACGTACTGCTTGTTGGCGGCATCCATGGCCTTCGCCGGTACTTCGACATTGGTAATTTTCAGCTTCCCAGCATCGATATTTCCCTCTGTGGTAAAGGAAAATGGCACTTTCATAAAAGCTAGGTTATGTGATACCGATGACATTAGTTGCTGATAGGTACTACGCTCAAACTTGTTTAAAGTCATCATGAAACTGACATGTTTGCCATAGGATAAGGAATAATATTCACTTTCAATTTCGAAATTTATTTATCTCGTATAAAATTAGTTTCCTTAAGTTCATTTAAAATGGCAATTATGTCGTTGTCGTGAGAGGTGTGGCCTGCTTCCTAGAACTTAATCATCAGTTCAACTAATTCATGTGATCATCCCAGTAGACGTATTCCATTGGCTTGTTATGGTAAGTTAACTTCATACCAGTTCCAGCAAAACATTGCTTCTTTGTCAAAGGAGGAAACATTCTGTTTATAATTTCAGTATATTTATATAGACTTTAAGCTTTTAAAGGACCTGCTGCATTCTTGTGTGCTGATGTCATTACCAACACTCTTCGGTATGCTTCTAAATCATCTGTAGCGACTTGTAAAATATTAGCAGATAAAGACCTTGAGTCCTTTGAAACTGTAACCCGTCTACGGTAATGTGTACTATTAAAGTTGATATGGTAGAGATACCAGCGTAAATCTTATTGATATCTTAGCTGTTACTGGAAAAGCTAAATATCCGTTTGGAAATACTAGCCACCGAAATAGATGTAAGACAACCCCAAACGAAACGTGCAGGTATGGGCGGTCGTACTGATTTCATAGAGGCTCAGTTCACCCGTGGAGGAGGTAGAACTCAGCGCCCAGCAATAGGAGGACTCCCAGATACGATTAGTTTACTCCCGGTGGAAGCAGGAATTTTTTACGTCTTGAGGGATGAATAAAAATCTGTATTTATTTAAAAATTCATGCCAATAAAATCATAAATGTATTTAAAAATTCCTGATAATAAATTCTCAAATCTGTATTTATTTAAAAGTAATGTTAATAAAATCGAAAAATAATATAAATCATGAATCCGTGATTATTTAAAAATTCCTGATAATAAATTCACATTATATCTGGTATTTTAGATATCAAAACCACAAACCGGAAATGATGACCGCAGTGAAAGGAAACTGTGATATCTTCTTTACGCTAATTGAAACCGAGCTAAATAAATTTACAGGAAGCTGTGGTTTGATAAGGTTATCATGTTGTTTGCAGCAACAAACTTTTGCAGGAAGTTCCCATATGATAAGCATTAATTAGTTGTTTTTCTAGAACTAACGGAAATTTCGTTATACACAAATGACGTAGTTCGATGCTGATAAATAAAATAATTGCGAATTTTTATTTCATTGTTAATTCGACTCTCAAAGAATGACATATCAACTACAGTGATTGTGTTTGTGCTGTGTTAAATTAACTGCTAATTCAACTTTCAAAGAGATCGCTTCTTAAGTGTATCTAGTGCTATTGTGTGTTGTTCAAAAAACATTATGTGAGTATTTACTTAATTTCATTTTTTGTCAATTTGCTTCTAGTATTTTGTGGGTGCTTTTCAAAAAATGTTAGCTTATGTTTTATAAATTTGTAGTTTGTTTTTTGAATCGAATATTTTCTGGCTGTTTAAAATTTCTGGTTTTCTGTTGTCTCAATTATTACCGTTTATTCACTTCAGTTAGCTACATGATTTAAATCTATTGACCTTTATTTTTATTTGATGGGAGATGGATCGTGTTCTGGAAGTATATTTCAAGGATTATATAGTATTTACTTATTAGACAACGCACATACTCTACCATTATTTCATTTCCAGGCTTAATATATTAAATTATGACAGTAGTTTCTGAACTCACTCCTAATTCGGAACACTTAGGTGAATGGTGATGAATATATGACTATAAAAGTAGTTTTTCATACTAGAGAATACATTAGTCTTTGAGTTTCACTCAGTGAGTCAAGACGTGCTTATAGTGCATATTAACTAAAAGAGTGATTTCGAAGTTTATTATTTTATTTAAATCTCTTATAGAAACCATGGGTCTCTCTGCACTGGTGAAGAGTATCCTCTTTGCAGTAACTGCTCTATTCGTGAATCTGCGTGAGAAATTTAATGGATCCACCGCAGTGGATGGACTTAGACAATGTACCAAGGCGATCCGACATCTTCATCATCAAATAAAGAAAGCGACAACAGTGGGTGAAAAACAGAACCTCCAGGCAACGTTAGCCAACATTAAGACTTTCCGAACCCAAATAAAATATTTGCAAAAGAAAGGATCTGGAGTTGGGTCATCGCGTAGAGAATGGACTAGTGACAGAGTGCAATGGTTTGATTGTATATCTGCATTTAAGAGGCGTGTTAGGACTGGAGTGATAGCCAATCTCAAGCACAAGAGTATTCAAGCTTTTTTCTCCGACTGCAAATCACTTTTCATGAGGCGTATCCAGAATGTTTTGAAAACTGAAGAGGCCGTGAAAGTGAATACGGTGTTTGCTGCTGAATTTGAGATGTCTAAGGCTGAACAAGTGGTCTCAGAAATCAAGTATTTCAACACATCGAATGCTTCTATACTGAAAGATACCGATTTAAATGAGTGGTGGGACGAACGTGTAGTACAACCATTTATGAAAGATGTTGACCAATTTTCAGAAGGTTCAAGTGGTTGGGCATTAGTAAGAAACCATAATTTGGGTGTAAACATTAACAAGTATACTCCCCAACTTGGGTCATCTTATATTGATCTACCTGGTGAAATAAAGAGGAAGCATTCATGCATCAATCTTAAGAACGAAGATAATGCCTGCTTTGCATGGAGTATTGTTTCAGCTTTATTTCTTGCTGAAGAAAATCCCCATCGCCTCTCCAAATACCCTCACTACTCACAGGTGTTGAAGCTAAAAGGCATCCAGTTTCCGAATGCAACACCGCAAATCCCACGATTTGAAAAACAAAACAACATCTCAGTTAATGTATACATACTGAAGAAGTCTAAAAAATTTATAGTACTACCAACATATCTCACTAGAGATAAACGGGATCGTCATGTTAACCTTCTATTGATTCAGGACCGATACGATAAAGATGATTCAGCTCCTATTAATTATCATTTTGTGTGGATCAAAGATTTGTCCAGACTGGTATCTTCTCAACTCAGTCAAAGTCATGGTAGAAAATACTTTTGTGATCGCTGTCTTCATTATTTCTATTCTGAAGAAAAACTTAATATTCATATAGAGGACTGTAGCATGCTGAACAAATGCAAGATGAGATTGCCAGACGATACCAACAAGATTTTAAAGTTTAGAAACTTTAAAAACAAAGAGAGATCTCCCTTCATTATTTATGCTGATTTGGAAAGTGTTCTGAAGCCTATCAATGATAAAACCAGATATCAAGAACACATCCCTTCAGCTATAGGATATTACCTGAAGTGTTCTTATGATGAGTCGTTATCTTTCTACCGTTCATATAGAGGATCATCCTGCATAGACTGGTTTGCTAAAGTAATGCTACAGCTATCAGAAGATCTAAACACCATTTTCCTCTGTCCGTACGACATCAATCCACTTTCACGTGAAGAGCAGAACCAGTATGATACAGCCACTCATTGTCATATCTGCGAAAAACCGTTCACTCCTGAAGACATGAAAGTGCGTGACCATTTCCATCTTGCCTCTGGATTTAATAATAGTGATGGCAGAAAATCAAACTATCGTGGTCCAGCCCATGAATCTTGTAATATTAATTATCAGGACACGCATATAGTACCCGTTGTTTTTCACAACTTGTCAGGATACGATAGTCACTTCATTATCAATCAAATTACGCAGTGTGCTGAAGGAAAGATAGATATACTTCCTATTACTAAGGAAAAGTACATATCATTCACCAAACATTTCAACGACTCATTAATTAAATTCCGATTCATCGATTCATTTAGATTTCTTGCTGCATCACTTGACACTCTTGCCTCCTCATTACCACAGTTTCCTGAACTACGTTCACAATTTTCCGGTTTACATGACAATCAATTCAATTTATTAACTAAAAAGGGGGTATTCTGCTATGATTATCTTGACTGTTTTGAAAAATTTTCGGATGAATCTTTACCAAGTCAGGATAAATTTTATAACAAACTGGAAGATACTGGCATCACCGATGAACAATACGCCCATGCGGGACGGGTGTGGACTGAGTTTGGAATCAAAAACTTGGGCGAGTACACTGATTTATATATGAAGACTGATATTATGTTGCTGGCTGATGTTTTTGAAAAGTTTCGAAACAGTAGTCTTGAAAGCTATGGTCTAGATCCAGGCCATTATTTCACATTACCTGGTTATACATGGGATTGTATGCTTTTCAAGACCAGACAGGAATTGGAGCTTCTTACAGACTTTGAGCAATTATTATTTGTTGAAAAAGGAATCCGAGGGGGATTATCACAATGTTCAAAGAGAAGATGTGTCGCTAATAATAAATATATCACAGCTTATGACCCTACAAAGCCTACAGTGACCTTAAAATATTACGACTGCAATAATCAATATGGATTCGCAATGTCTCAATATATACCATATGGAGGGTTCGAATGGGTTGACTCTAACATCGATGTCACTCAAATTTCCGATGATTCAAACATTGGTTATTTTTTGGAAGTTGATTTGGAGTATCCGCAACACCTCCACCATGAGCACAATGATTTGCCTTTCTGCCCGCAACATATAACTCCCCCTGGTTCCAAAAACAGAAAACTGGCTACGTTATATGATAAACATAAATACATCATTCATTATAGAAATTTAAAACAGGCACTGCAATATGGTCTTAAGCTCACGAAAATTCATCGTGCTCTCAAATTTAACCAATCACCTTGGCTTAAGTCATACATAGACTTAAACACCAGGTTAAGGAGTCAAGCGAAGACTGAATTTGAAAAGAATCTATTCAAATTAATGAATAATGCCGTATTTGGAAAATGTTTAGAAAATTTACGAAAAAGAGTCAATGTTCGACTGATTTCCAAATGGCAGGGTAGATACGGGTTAGAGGCAATGATATCCAAACCAGAATTCAAGTCTTGCACAATCTTCAATGAAAATTTAGTTGCAGTTGAGCTGGCAAAGTTGGAAATCCTCTTTAATAAACCCATGTATGTAGGCATGGCTGTTTTGGACTTGGCTAAAACTACAGTATATGATTTCTTTTATGGTTATTTAAAGAAAGAATTCGGTGATGATGTCTCTGTAGCATATACGGACACTGACAGCTTATTCACAGAGATAAGGAATAGAGATGTTTATGAAATATTGAAAAGGGACTGTCATGTGCGATTTGATACCTCAGATTATCCTCCAGACAACAGATTCGGAATCCCTCTAGCAAATAAGAAAGTACTCGGTATGTGGAAAGATGAGAATAATGGTAAGATATTGATAGATTTTATAGGGCTTAAATCTAAAATGTATACCAGCAAGTTGGATGAAGATATCAAGCCCACAAAGAAAGCTAAAGGAGTAAAGAAATCCTCCCTTAAGACTAAAATTACATTTGAAGATTGAGTGCTTGGAAAAACTTAAAAACAAATCAGTCGAACAAAATCTCATCAAAGCCAATAAACATACAGTGTACTCAATTACTCAACAGAAAATTGCCCTAAGTTCAGAGGATGATAAACGATATCAGATTTCGGACTGCTATGAAACATTGGCTTGGGGTCATTATTCTATTATGGAAACTTAAACTCCATTATACTTGAATACATTATAGCTATATCCATCATAACCTTCTCATATTCAGTCTATGCTTGAACATGCTCGTGCAACCCTATAGCATGATGACTTAATGAATTAATCTTGTTAATCTAATAATCATTGATTATGTTTCCATGTATTACACGCTGGGTGAATTAATGAGCTATCTTTATTAAGTTAGAGATCACTGCTCGTGCAACCCTATAGCATGATGACTTAAAGAATTAATCTTGTTAATCTAATAATCATTGATTATGTTTCCATGTATTACATGCTGGGTGAATTAATGAGCTATCTTTATTAAGTTAGAGATCACTGCTCGTGCAACCCTATAGCATGATGACTTAAAGAACCATCTTTATTAAGTTAAGGATCACTGTGGTGCAGCCTTATAGAATGATTACTTACAGAATTACGCTTATTGATCTAATATTCATTGATTATGCTTCCATGTATTACATGCTGGGTGAATTAATGAGCTATCTTTATTAAGTTAGAGATCACTGCTCGTGCAACCCTATAGCATGATGACTTAAAGAACTATCTTTATTAGGATCACTATTCATGCAGCCTTATAGTACGATTACTTAAAGAACTACTTTTATTGATTTTGATTAGATTTCACTGCTCATACTGTCATAAAGTGGTTATATAGGCCTTTAGGGGATGTTCCACTATAAAAAAAAGCGCGCCTTGAGTTCAGCCTCCTGGGCGGTGTGGAATAGAACTCTTTATGGTTAGTATTATAAAATCTTACGCACACATTTGTTTTCTCTTAGGTCGAGTGATTTTCTACCGCAACCACTTCACATCCATAGTAGCTTTCTAAAGAACATCAAATGCTTATCATTTGTAAGATATTATTTTCACTTTATTCTTTACAAGCTTATAAGTTACATATACTGATGGTTAGCAGGTGTGCTGATAAACCAATGAGAGTGCAGCTTATGACATCATGTAAGGGGGGAGCAGGTCCTGTTCTATTTCCAAAAATTTCTATATGGGTGAGTTGTTCCGTTTATCTGCTTTAATTCATAGCTATTACATTACACTTGTCAAATATGAAATCGGGCTGAGGAAACTTTATTCTTTATAAACATATAAGTTACATATACTCATAGTTAGCAGGTTTTAAATCAATGAGAGCAGGACTTATTACGTCACAGACAAGGTACGGTTTACTGAACCTACTTATCAGATTTCTGATCTCTTTCTTGAATATATGAAACTGGAGAGATAACAAGGTTATAATCAGAAGTACTTTTGATTATTGTAGTAAAACAGTGTATTAAGTAAATTTTATATTACAGCAACATATGCTATATCAGCGGAAAGGTATTTATGTTTATTTCCTTGCGTTTCCAAAATATTACAACCTATCTACAAAAATTCTACCATCTTGTAATGATCCTTCCAACCAGGGGCCTCCTATCCCCATCATCACTACGAACCAATTTTTTCTCTGACATTTCAAAAGCACTGATTTGGTTGGCCCGTGACTGTTGCGTCTAGTAACCTTCTCCAGTGACAAATTCTCAGTGATAAAACTGACAATTGAATACCTTTTTACTAGTAACTATCTCCATGCAAACTTTCATAAATTTTCTCCTAATACGAGTCCCGTTACCATCATTTCTAGCATTTATAAGGACCTGTTAGATATAAGTAAACATTTGCGAGCCCCTTACACTTTCTGATTTCCTCTTCTCTGCTTTTTGCAACGGATTTGTTTCAAACCATTTGTAACAACAGTTTCTAGCATTTGTAGTGATTTTGTTTAAACTCAGCAGTCATTTCTACGGTTCCTGTCGTTTCTACGGCCCTAGCCTTTGTAACAGTTTCAAACGCAACGCAACGCCTTTACTTCAACCATTCAATTTCTAACGGGTTCAGTCCTTTGTATGGTTCCAGTTGTTTTTACGGGCCGTTTCTAACTTTTATAGAGGCGCCAACCATTTCCAGCAGGCATTTCTACTGTCCCAGTCGTTTCTACAGGACATTTCTAGCTTTTGTAGCGTCTCCAACCATTCTACCAGATATTTCTACTGTCCCAGTCGTTTCTACGGGACATTTCTAGCTTTTGTAGCGGCTTCAACCAGCCATTTCTAAGTTTCTAGTCATTTCTACGGGACATTTCTAGCTTTTGTAGTGGCTCCAACCATTCTACCAGATATTTCTAAGTTTCTAGTCGTTTCTACGGGACGTTTCTAGCTTTTGTAGCGGCTCCAACCATTCTACCAGCCCTTTGCTACCATTTCTACCATTTATGCCTTTTTTAGTCATTTGCAACGTTCTCGTACCAGTCATTTACAACATTTGTAGTGGTTCCAACCATTTCTCCAACGGTATTCTTTCCGAATTACCCGCCGCTCGATACAAAATCCAACGATTCAGGTGGCAATTATTATTCCTCATTTACGTATTTATTTTTTTACATTATTAGCTACCATTATCTTTTCAATGAAAACCGCATCTACTTTTATAATTAACGATTTACTTGTTTACAATTAACCAGCCACTGCACTTTCAAACAGTGCTCGAGTTTCACATGGTTATCAGTTCACCAGTTGCGGTTTCGTTTATCTTGTGTTATTGTCTTCGTTGAATCTGAATTATTTTATTATTTGTAATAAAATGCTAATTACCAAACATTTGGGAACCTATTAATTATTTACGATGCATTTTCGGTATATTTTTTTTTGCTTAAAATTGCCGAATTATCTATATTAAGAGATCTAACGCCCGGACTAGGCGTCCTCGTGGCCCTGGTTTATCCGACGAAAGCAGAGACCCGAACAAGTTGCCGCTCTCGCGCATATGATAATTTATTTCGTTGTTCGAACTTTTCGTTCATCCCATTGAATATGTTCTTAAGACGTGTTTCGCCACTAATACAGTATCCTGCCGCGGCCGATGCACCCGGCTGTGATACACCTCTGCGACAAGCACCCTACACGAGCCAGTCCTTTTCCCGAATGACGTCACGGCTCGCCACCCCGACGAAAGCACCCTGTTGATTCCCGATCGCCAGCCAGCGAATTCCCTACGTACCGCATGCCTCCGTATTCCCTACGCCCCGCGTTACGCCAGCCACCGCGATCCCGACCCCGCGCACCCCCGACCTACACATTGCTTTACGCCAGCCACCGCGTTCCCGGCCTCGCGCACCCCCGACCTACACACCGCTTTACGCCAGCCACCGCGTTCCCGGCCTCGCGTACCCCCGACCCGCCACCCGCCGAGTCTCCCGAAGGACCCGCGAGCACACCACCCCAAACGAAGTGGGAGGGGGTAAATTTGGTTCAATTTCGTGGTTTTGGGACCTTAGAATCTCTTATGGGAATTTACATGTATATTTGGTCGATTTTGTTCCAGAACGCCTATAGCTTATCTACTAACCTATTTTATATTATTATCCATTATTATCCAATTGATCGTGTTTTGCTTATTATCATGTTCATGCTTTATTTTGACATTATTATTTTTATGAATTATTAGATATTAAGTTATTTCAGACAATTGCTAAGGTTTTACGTTTCACTTCATTTAAATATTACATTTTAATGTTGTTTCAAAAAGTTGATGCTATACTATCAACTTTTCATTTGTGATGGGAGTTGTTATATCATAATTCATACACACACGTGTTGCTTACTCAGCAAGTATCCGTGAGAAGCGTATCACTTACTATTTTGCAATATCATATTACGTTAACGATATGACAATTCTCAGTATAATCCTGTATACGCTAAATTGCAGATTTTATCACGTCTGAATTGTATAAATACTAAATAATTAACGGTCTCGTTGGAGATCATTATAGTAACTTGTGTAAGGCGAATTATGTTAGTAAATTCCACACTGTAGATATAAATTATTGTTTATCTTGCACATCCTGTTATTATTAATCTGCATCTTGATGATTGTACAAACTGATTATATTATATTATTTTAATTGTTTTAATTGTCATTGTAAAAGTTGTCTTCTTACTGTCAACACGTTCTCAAATACAAAATTGGTAGATTTTGAGTTGTTAATTTTTTTTTTTAAACTAACTTCCCAAACAAACAACCATTACTGGCGCAGTCAGTAGCAAAGTTCAGCAGTTTTTGAAAAAGAGACGAAAAACTGAGGTTTTTGAGCCAAATTGAACATAGCCTACACCCAAAGAAAACTCGAGGTAAGTGAGACTCTTTTCCAATCAAACCGATATTTCCTCTGACAGTTATCATTGGTAGTATCAAGAGTGTTATATTACACATAGACTAAGTTTTTCGAATTTTTGAAATCTTTAATTTTATAATATTCCATAATTCACTAATTGAAAGCGAATTATTAATGCAATTACAATTTATATTTACAACTGCATTTTCACTTGAAGAGAAAAGATAAAGGTAAGAGATAAGTTATATTTAGATGAGAATATAATAGCTCTTTGTATTATATACCTTGACTTTGTTTTAAATCACTATAGCAGATTACTAACTGATATTTTTCATTTAGACGAAACTGCAATCTTGTGTTTTAATTCACGAATGATAAGATTTACTTTCAATACAAACAAAAGCGAAAGTTAACAAATATTATATAGACTTGAACTTGACATTATTTATTTATTTGATGATATGTTATTGAATTGATTTATTTTTGAAAAAATCAATCAGTTCACAATTAAAATTTATTATTCAAGACAATTTCTTATATATTATTATTGTTTTATGTGTTAACAAATTTTATTTTTACTTCCTGTTATATAAAATTATATGAACGAATTTAGAAATCCCAAAAGCAATTTTGAAACTGATTCCAGTGACTCTGAAACCGAATTAAATCTTTCTTATTTTAAAAATAAATTAGCCATCATCATGAGTCAATCAACACAATTGCCATCCGCGAATACTTCCCAAAGTTCACAGGTAGCAATTGATGTAAATTTAATTAAATATTTTGCTGAATTCATTCCTGAATTTGACGGTAACACTTTGGAATTAAGACAATATATTGCCCAGGTAGAAAATATGTTTGCAGAATTTCCCCAACCTACTCACAAATTTGTTTTTGCTCATGCGCGACAAAAATTAAAAGGTGCCGCAAAAATAACTTGTGCAGGAAGAATTGAACTTAACACATGGGACGCTTTAAAAAATCGTTTAATTTCCCTTTATTCATGTAATGATACGTTAGAAACCCTCGAAATGAAAATGAATCAAGCTTTTCCTAAACCCAATGAATCTCTTCTAGCCTTTGGTTCTCGTTTGCAACATATGAGATCCCAAATAATTGATAAGATACACCTAACTGAAACAGACCCTAATAGACAAATATTGAAAATTGAATTTTGTGAAAGCAATGCAAAAAACCGCTTCATAACTTTCATCCCCGAAAGATACCAAACTGACTTAAAACTATCTAACCCTGTTGCCCTTGAACAAGTCATTGATTTATTTTCTGGACTTGAACAGGAATATGAAAACCGTATCGCTCAAAGAAATCTAGGAAATCCACAACAGAGACAGACAAACTCTAAACCCCAATTTCAAAACAACAGAACTTCTCAACAAAATCATAATTTTAATTCCCACCAACAAAACACAGATTATTTAGAAGAATCCCCAAATTTTAACCAGGATTTTACAATCGATCACAATTCAAACAATCTAACTTAACATATGAATTAAACCAAATAACCGCAAACTCATTACCTTACATAAAAATCCAAATTAAAAATAAAATCTATAAACTACTAATTGACACCGGATGCTCATTTTCAATTATAAGACCCTATATAATTTACGAATATCACCCTGAATGTATTTATGTAAACAGAACTGAACTAAAAACTTGTACTGGAAAAGCCATTGCTGAGTACAAAGCATCAGTACCACCCTTTGCTGAATTTAATACAGACCAAAACATAGAATTTATTTTATATGACTTTCATGACTATTTTGACGGACTAATAGGTTTTCGAGATCTTCAAAAATTAAATCTCTCAATTGATGTAGAAAACAATCGACTCGTAAATAAATACACTGTCATTCCCCTGTATTCCCGTGAAGACTTTTCAACTTATACATTTGATCTTAACCCCTTAGGAATCGTAACAAAACGTTTACCAGTAAATATAAGAGAAGGACAAATACTTATTCATTGTTACAATAAAAATGGAATTTATATACCAGAAATTCTTATATATGCTAAAAATGGTTTTGCAAAAATCGAAATCCATAATACTTGTTCAAACCAAAATTTAATAACATTTACCAACCCTTATCCTTGTACCCCAATTACCGAAGAACACGAAATTTATAATTTCAATTTAATTCTACCTGAATCTGATAAAGTAGATATTTCATCCCTTATCAGAACAAATCACTTAAACCACGAAGAAAAAAATGTTCTATTAAACTTATGCGAAGAATTCAACGACATTTTTCAAAAACCAAAAGATCAACTTAGTTTCACAAATATTGTTAAACACCAAATTAGAACTAAGGATGAAGAACCCTGTCATTCAAAAAGTTACAGATTCCCTCAAGTACATAAAGATGAAATTCATAAACAAATACAACAAATGTTGAACGATGGAATTATACGACCTAGTATCTCACCTTGGTCATCCCCTGTGTGGATAGTACCGAAGAAACTTGACGCATCAGGAAGAAGAAAATGGAGAATAGTAATAGATTATAGAAAAGTCAACGAAAAGACAATCGACGACCGCTACCCTATTCCAAATATTAATGACATTTTGGATAAATTTGGACGATGTAGATATTTCACAACTCTAGATTTAGCTTCTGGCTTCCATCAGATAGAGATGCACCCAGATAGCATAGAAAAAACCGCATTTAATACAGAAAATGGACACTATGAATTTTTACGTATGCCCTTTGGTCTAAAAAACGCACCCGTTACATTCCAAAGCGTAATGGATAATGTGCTCAGAAATTTTCAAAATAAAATCTGTTTAGTATATATGGACGATATAATAGTATTTTCGACATCCCTTACAGAACATATAAAAAACCTGAAACAAATTTTTCAAACTCTCAGAAATGCCAACCTAAAAGTACAATTAGATAAAAGCGAATTTTTAAGAAAAGAAGTAGAATTTTTAGGACATATTGTTACACCAAACGGAATAAAGCCAAATCCAAAGAAAATTGATGCAATTAAAAGATTTCCACTTCCCAAAACTCACCGTGAAATTAAAAGCTTTTTAGGACTTATAGGTTATTATCGGAAATTTATAAAAAACTTTGCCAAAATAGTAAAACCCCTTACACAAAAACTAAAGAAAGGTGAAAAGATAATCATTGATGATGAATTCGTGAAAACGTTTAATTATTGTAAAACACTTTTATGTAATGAACCAATTTTATCATACCCAGATTTTTTGAAGGAATTTCAACTAATGACGGATAGTTCAAATTTTGCATTAGGAGCAATTTTATCACAAAATGGACACCCTATCAGCTACGGTTCAAGAACTTTAAACCCTGAAGAAATAAACTACTCAACAATAGAAAAGGAATTACTTGCTATTGTTTGGGCATGCCGCTATTTTAGACCATATTTATATAATCAGAAGTTGACAGCCTTTTGTGACCACAAACCCTTAGAATGGTTATTTTCCCTTAAAACTCCAAACTCAAAACTTCACAGATGGAGACTAGAATTGGAAGAATTCGATTTCAAGATAAAATACAAGAAAGGAAAAGAAAATCAAGCCGCAGACGCTCTTTCAAGAAAAAAATTAGAAAACAACCCTAATATGAATGCCATTGGAGATGAAAATCAATCGATGATAGCGAATGATGGAGATGAAGATACCTATCGACAAATTTTAGATTTAGCAGAAGAAATCGCTGAACAGGAGAATCAACAAATGAACAAAGAAATATTAAACAAAAATGACGAAAATCAACCCCTAGATTTATACACGTCATCCCCTCCTACTCCAAATATTCCACAGATTTTAAATAATCAAGACGATGATCTTGCAACCCAACATACTTCTCGCGAAAACCCTATTTTAGAAATACGACCAACGGAAAGACCCACTAACTCTTACAAACGACTAATAATAATTTCTCATAATCCAAACGCCTTGATGTCTAGCATATCAGCCAAAAGAATTTTTGAAAATTTTAGATACACTTTAACTTTAGCCAGATCCGCAGACGAACAAGAAATAACGAATATGTTTAAACAAACTATTGCCCCTGATAGATTATATTGCCTTTACTTTTTTAATGAACACGATAAAGCCAAAATCATAACTACCTTACAGAAAAACTTTACTTCCCTTAATCTTGTCACATCTTCAAAACTACTTCAAGACATAACAGATAAAGAAGAACAACAGACTTTAATAAAATACCACCATGAAGGAAAAGTTTCCCATAAAGGAATTCTCGAAGTTAAAAATTCTCTTAAAAAATACTATTGGCCCTCTATGGAAAACGAGATAAAACTTTACATAAATACTTGCCAAACTTGCCAAACTTGTAAATACGAAAGACACCCTCAAAATATAAAACTTCAATTAACACCCACTCCTAAACGACCTTTAGAAATAATTCACATTGACACATTTTTCTGTGAAAATAAAACATTCTTAACAATAATGGATCCCTTTTCGAAATTTGGACAAGCACTACCCTTAAAAGATAAAAACTCAATTCAGATATACGATAATCTTCTAACTTTTATTTAATTTTATGGAATTCCCAGAATGATTATTTGTGATAATGGAACCGAATTTAAAAATCATTTAGTTGTTGATTTTTGTAACCTTCACAAAATAACCTTACACTTTACTACCCCTGGAAACTCAAATTCTAATTCCCCGGTAGAACGATTTCATTCAACCCTACTTGATGAACTTAGATGCTTAAGAAAAGATAACCGAACGAAACACATTGAAACTTTAATAAAATTTGCAATCATTAGTTATAACAATTCTATACACAGCGTTACTCAACAAACTCCTTTTAATATTATACTTGGACATACCGACATAAATCCTTTTGATCTTTCTGAAAAAGCTATTACTTCAGAATATGCCCAAAATCACAAATCTCTAGCAGATAAAATATACGACAGAGTTAGAAACTCGATCGAACTTAACAAAAACAAAACAATTTCTAAAATAAATGAAAAGAAATCCGACCCTGAAACGGTAGAAACTGACCAAAACGTTTATATAAAAACTAACCAAGGTAGAACTAAAACTAGACCACAATTCATTAAAACTCAGGTAATCAAAGAATTTTACCGAAATCAGATTTACTTTTAATATTAAAAGAATTAAATACAATTTTCTCCCAAAACCAAATACTTCACCTTAAAGACCTACGGAATTATTATAAAATGTTTTCAGTAAATATTCACACTGAAGAAAATTTGATCTATTTTATAATGTATGTACCATTATTTGATGCTACACAATATAATTATTTCCATTCGTTCCCTATTCCATGGAAAAACCGAACCCTTATAATTCCACATCCATATATCCTCATGAGTCTTACTTCTTATCTAATACCAGCCGAAAATTGCCCAAAAATTGAAGACACATATATATGCCGAGGACAGCCACAGCCTATAGACGATAGTTGCTAAATTTCAATAATTTCCAAAAGTGACTCATCTCAATGCATCGTACGAACTACCAGGCTTTCAGCAAATATAATCGAACAAGTTGCCCAAAACGAAATTATTGCCGTTCCAGCAAATTCAATTAAAACCCCTTTTAACTGCAAAAATGGAAATGGAATTCAGTTAATCACAGATCCGAGTATAATCAATATTCCTGAAGGATGCCAAATAACCATAAATGGTCAAATGTTCGCCCATAGCCAAGAATTTCCAAAAACAACCAAATTTTCACTCCCAAAAATACAAATACTGGAAGATTATGAAAGTTCAACCCTCAATCACATACAGCTTCGCCAAATCAAGTTAGACGAAATTTCGGAGCTACACAAATTGTCTCATGAAATTCAACCCTTGGAAATCAACCCCTTGGAGAAGACTAGCCACCCAATTAGTATTACAATAATACTAATAATCATTGCAGTACTTGTAATCATTGCATTCCAATAATACAAGAAGTTTAAGCCATGGTCAAGAAAACCCAAGCCAAAACGCCAGGAGTCGTCAGAACTTCATGCCACCCCTGAAGTTCCATTTCGCCAGGGAGGAATTATGTTAGTAAATTCTACACTGTAGATATAAATTATTGTTTATCTTGCACATCCTGTTATTATTAATCTGCATCTTGATGATTGTACAAAACTGATTATATTATTTTAATTGTTTTAATTGTCATTGTAAAAGTTGTCTTCTTACTGTCAACACGTTCTCAAATACAAAATTGGTAGATTTTGAGTTGTTAATTTTTATTTTTTTTAAAAACTAACTTCCCAAACAAACAACCATTACTGGCGTAACTCTGCCTGTTTAAAATTTGAAATTTGTATTTAAGTGAAAATAAATTTTTTTTAAAATTTAAATTTAAAAGAGTTAATCTAATATATATATATATATATATATATATATATATATATATATATATGTTTTAGGCGGTTTCCGGGAATTCATCCGCGCAGCTGACAACCGATCCCTGTCGGGATCGATGGTAAAACGACGACGATTCGGCAGAGTCACATCTGCCCTCTTCAGGTCGGTTCGCATAATTCTCGTAGCCTTCTGCTTTCGCTATACTAAGTATTCGAGTAACTAGAAGCGAAAGCAGAAGGCTACGAGAATTATGCGAACCGACCTGAAGAGGGTAGATGTGACTCTGCCGAATCGTCGTCGTTTTACCATCGATCCCGACAGGGATCGGTTGTCAGCTGCGAGGATGAATTCCCGGAAACCGCCTAAAATATTTAGTGCCCGCGAAAACTTAAAAACAAATATATATATATATATATATATATATATATATATATATATACAGGGTTTAAACGGTTTGAGTGCAAAGATTTTGAGGATCAATACTTCAGGTCAAAACAAATCAAAAAGCTTTATAACATTTTCAGAAATAAACTATAGTTTTGCCAAAAAAAAAATGAAAAAGTTAAAAGTTCTGTAGCCTTTATTACAGTGAATAATAGATTATTTCCGGCTTCAAAATGATTGTAAAGCTAAATATGTAAATACTCAATAGCGTATACACCTTTAATAACTGTATTAACAAAGAAAATTATTATTTAAACTCTAAATATTCTGTTATAATTTGCTCTACGTTTCTCCGATCAGATGTGGCAACATAGCATATACTCAGTACTACAGCTGGCCGCTGCCATGAATGCTTTTTTGCTGCCCGGTTCTTTTAAGAAAGTAAAAGTGATTTTTGCGTGACATTCGACATAGCGTAAGTTATTTGATTTTCATTTTAAAATATAAATTGGAAAAATAAATAAAATCTGTTGTGAATTGTGAGTTCGAGTGTATTATTTTGTGACAAACAGTGACAATCATACAATTAGGTAAAGACCTGACATGCTATTAATTTGTGGCAAATGTAATAACAAGAATTTTGAATTTTGAATATTTACTATAAATAATCCGTTTGCTCGCCAGAGCTCTATCATAATGACATCCTGCAGGTCAAAGGTTTTTATTTGTCTAAGATAAGTCATATTAATTTCTTAGTAACAATTATTTCTCGAAGAATTTAACACATATAAGAACTACATATAAGAAATGTTTTGTTTAATATAGTTTGTATCGCATTATTTTTGTATCATAATGTAAACAACTTTGTATCCTCCCTTCTTCAACTTCATGCATAAAATAAATCGCCAAATATAAATATTCATTTCAATACATAGATATTAAAAGGGTACATTTTTGAAAATAATATTTCATAAAATTTTATGTACCTAAATAAATCTACCGGCACTAGAAACTATGAAATTATTTAATACAAAAAAATAACAGGTGTTCATTTTTTTGTGGTGACTCATTCCTTTATTATTTACGCTACAAGCATATAGCGCGACGTTGCCACATTGACAATAATTTACTTAACATGTATTTCAAATTTTCTTGCTTATTAAGGCCTTTAGACCATAGTGTTATAAGAGTTTTTTGTTTTGTTTGGTGGGTACTATCTGCACCTAAAATATATGCAGTCAAACTATTTACACCCTGTATATATATATATATATATATATATATATATATATATATATATAGGATGAATATTAGAGAGGAGTGTAATTACAGTAATACACGTCGGTTTAACAAATATAGTAGAGTTATTTTATTATCTACAAGCTGTTCCATTTACAGGATGTAATTCTAAGTATATAGGGTGCTATATTGGGTGGCCCATAAGTAGTTGCAAATATAAAGTAGTTGAAATATAGAATGGAGCAGAATTATAATTATACAGGCTGGGTAAAAACTGGTAAAAAAAGTTTTGTTATATAGAGTAGAACATGAGCAGTTACACGTATGGGGTACCTGAAATATGGGGCCAAGGAAGTTACATAGTGTAACTCAAATAAGACTAAAAGCAGTTTGCTCTGAAGGCAGGTTTAAATGAAGTGTGGATAGAAATTATGTTTAATAATGTCGTTCAAAAAATATGAGGAAAAATTGTGAAATAGCGTAACTGATACAATCAGTTGCACAGATAGGATAGTTGAAATTAAGGGTGGAGTAGAGTGAATGTTAAGTATTTAAAACATGTTGTATTGGGTTACCAATAAGCAGCAGCATATACCGGGTGATTGAAATACAGGTTGAAGTAGATAGAGGTAAATATACAAAGTGTTTCAAAATAATGTTGAGCAAAGATTTTATATAAGGTGCCCAATAAGTAGTTGCAGTTTTGGCGAAATATATTAGAATTGATGGATTTATACTTATACAGGATGATACAAAAAATGTTATGTTGGCTGAAATCGAGGGCGGAGTAGAAATATAGTTTTACAGAGGGGATGAAAAAATGTTAAAAAAACAAATTGGTTATATAGGGTGTAGACCATCAACAGCTGCATCCTACTATATAGTATACCTGAAATATGGGGCGAAGCAAAATTATAGTTATACATTGAGTTTGACACAAGTTGCATATAAAGGGTGGTTAAAATATAGGCTGGAGAGAAATTATAATTTACAATTGTTATGTAGCTTATACCATAAGAAGTTGCATACCTGAAATATAGGGTGGAGTAGAGTTATAGTTACCTGTTATTTTGGTTGACAAATGAAGAGCAACATATACAGGATGGTTACACTGGAGGGTGAAGTAGTGTTACAGTTACACAAGGCGGTTCAAAAAAGTGTTGAATAAAACTGTTATAAAGGGTGACCCATAAGCACTTGCAGTTGGGGTAAAATATATTCGGGATTGATGGATTTATAGTTATGTAGGGTGGTTCAAAAACTTAAAACGTCAGAACAAAATGTTAAATATGATGAAACGCGAGTAATGGCTAGTTATTAATAAAACACTTTAATTGGCTTTGATTGTAATCAAATAATAATTATTAGTATACACCAAAAATTATTATGTAACCACCTAATTCAATCAGTTACAAAAATATGCCCAAATTTAGCGTACTATATTTAAATAACTACTATGACTTAATCACTTTGGCAAATATAGATAGTTTTCCTTTTTTGTCATATGTCAGCAGAAGCGTAAAAAAATAATTGCTTGACGTGATCGGAAGTTTTTCGACAAAAAAAAATTCAGATTTATGAATTTTGTGCAGAACTTTATTATAACAATTTAACGTTTCTGACACCTTGGAACAGCGGGGGAGTTTACCGACTATTTTGTGAAAACTGTTACTCATTCTAGATTAGCCAAATAATAGATAGACCATAGATCGTTTAAAATATAGTTGGATGAATATCTTAAATACCTAAATAAAGACTCTTCGGGGTTTTCACATTTAATTGAGGTTACTCATTTTGATCTAGTTTTGGATGAATGTAATCTACAAATACATTTTTGAGTAGTATTCTAGTGCTGTGTTGCAGTTCCACTCCTGATGTCGAAGGTTGTATATTTGAAACTGTTCTTATATTATTTTATAGCTGACTACTGCTCTTTTCAACTAACCTCATAAAAAAACTCTTCTTCCTTCTTAGAAACCTTAGGGTCTTATGGAATTTCAGAACACTAAATCGTTTATTCTTTATTTCATATTCATGGGGAGAAAGCCCATGTTCAATTAATATATTAATGAATAAAATTCAAAAGAATATAATTGTTATTTATAAACAAAAATTAAAACAAAGGAACAATTTGCATTGTAAACTAAAC
This sequence comes from Octodonta nipae, assembly GCA_034190945.1. NCBI lineage: Eukaryota > Metazoa > Arthropoda > Insecta > Coleoptera > Chrysomelidae > Octodonta > Octodonta nipae. Next base: position 80,757,318 of record CM067217.1, on the reverse strand, counting down.
ACTAGAGTAATAAATTTAGACAATGCAAATTATTATTTCACAGTAATTTGATTTGGAATTTCCACTGTGGTCTCCAAATAGCCGAAAAGTAAGGTAAAATAGGATAGAGATCGCATTAAATTCATATGGGAAAACCTAGGAAAAACCTTATGAACTATCCCGATATAGGATTGTTCAAAAGGTTATTACTATTATTAATTTCATCCTTGATTATTGGCAACCAGGAACGACTGAATTCTATAGAAATACTAGCTATCCAATCGCTTTCATTTAATAAAATTAAAGCAAACCCTTTTAGCTTTCGTTTGTGTTGTGTTCTTCTTTGTGTAATATGGTTGAATGTTGAAATTGTATCTACCAAGGTCCCAGGCATGTTCATAAAATTTTGACTTTTCGAATCGTCGTTTTTTAATATAATTTTTGTGTTCATTTATTCGATCATTTATGGGCCTAGAGGTTTCTCCAATATAAAATTTGTTACATTCGCAAGGAATCTTATAAATGCAATTTTTTAATTTTTGTGTTACGTTATTTGGTTTAGTTTTTGATAAAATTGATTTCAGTTATTTCTTGTTTTGAAAGTTGTTTTAATATTAAATCTGCCTCCCACTCTTTTCAGTCTTTCTGAAAGACCCTCTATGTGTGGTATGGTTGTTGTAGTAATGTGGTTATCAATAGCGTAGGGAATTTAGCATTATTTTAAGACCATTTTTGCAAAAAAATTCCAACAGAATAAAAATTTCAAGTATCAAAGGTGTTGTATGCGCATTTGTAGAACCTACTAAATGAGATGCTGACCGATATTATTGGTTAACTAATAAATGAGTTATTCACTCGTAACTCTTATCTAAAAAAAATTAGAACGATAAAACTTGGCAAAAAATTTCATTTGCCTATCGAAAATAACTGTTCAAAATTTCAACTTCATGGCTTTGAAGGTTTTCTCACAAATGTAATTTTTTATCGAGTGCTAATTATTTTTGGTGATGTGAATGGAACATGGTAATTATCAAATCTTTCGGTACAACTCATCACATATTAATATTATTTTGGGTTTGTTCTATTGTCTGTAAATTTAATTTGAAATTTTGCATTTTGGTATTCGGCAACACATAAACATTAGTAGAGAGGGATCCTGATTTCCCCTCACGGTAGAATAAAAATAGCAGTCATCGAATTGACATGACGTTTAAAATGCTTTTTCCAAGCAAATTACATTATATACGATGGTAAATCAAATAAATACGGTCATGTTGCTATTCTGCTTATAATGCAATTTCGAGCTATATGCTGTTTGGAGTAGATGGGCACTGGGGAACCAGCCTGATACGCGCCTATGCTTGGCTTTGTCGTCAATGCCTTTTTTAACCAGTAAAAGCGTTAAAGCATCAGAAATTCTAACTCATTCGAAGCCACAGTTTGTCTCAAAATCATGTGCATATGTGGGTGAGAAAATTTAAGGGTGTACGAGAATGATAACCATGATCGACGTGACCGCCAATTAACAGTGGAAATTGGAAATGGAATTACCATTGATCAACTTGGTTTCAGAAAAAATAGTGCTCCATGGGTTCCGAAGTTGTTGACTGTAAACCAAAGATCGTTGAAAGACTTCAGCGAGAAAGGAAGGTCTTTTTGAAGCGAAAAAAGAATAAAATTCAAAACTCACCTTTCATCTGGAGAAATCCTTGATTTTTTTGACTCTAAGGAAATTTACTGGTCGATTTTCTACATGCCCAACGTACAGTGAGTGTGGATTACTACTGCCTGTTGTTACGGTTGGCAAAAGCCGCGTATTTGAAACAAAAAAGAAGGAATACATTGCAAGAAATGGGCTGAAGAAGCCCTCAACCACCCTCCTTATAGTCCTGACTTGCCTCTGAAAGAATCACCGGAGGAAAACGATTTGGAATAAATGAAGAAGTCGAGGAGCACATGCGCTTATATCTCTTTTTTTATGGTTGTCCGACTAAAAGTTACTTCACAAAAGTTGTAGACAATTTTATTTGCAACTCAAATTGTTAAATATATATTTTGTGAGACCTGTAGTTTGTCAGGTAAGCCATAGAAATCATTTGGACGACTTTTTCCCAGATGGCGGTCGTAGGGTCGCAACCCCACAAACTGGAATTTTAGTTAACACTAACCCCCCCCCTCCTTAATATCTAAAAAATAAATTTGAGTCATCTGGCAATGCAAGAAATATGTAACATTTCAATGGATTAATTATGATATGCCACCGTTTCCCGTTCTTTGGGTATCAGCAGACAGTTTGACAGTAGGCATGGCATTTGTATTAGGGAAAGAATCAAAGCGATTTGAAATTAATGTCAATTCGAACGCAGTAGTAAAATTAGAGGAAGGTGTTTATCCCACCAGTACATTTTATTTAATTCCGAATACCAAAATGTAGTCTTTCAAATTGATTTTACATACAATAAATCGAAACCAAAAGAAAATTAATTTATAAGGGATTGTACTGGAAGATCTAATAATTAATATGTTCATTTCAGATGGTTAAAATATTATTTAGCTCAAAATGGGAGCATTGTATACTTACCAGTTATTTACCTGGTAGAAATGAAAGAATCTGCCGAGTTTCAAAATTTCAACGTATTTTATACAATAACTATGGACGATTGAAAATTGCGTATTTTTTACATTTTTGTCCAAATAACTCAATAACTAGTTATCCAATCGGCTATATGAATCTATCATTCAGTCGCTATTGAAATAGGTATAAAACAAACTTACTTTGGACACTAGAACTTTTCATTCAGTGGCTGAAAAGTTACAAAAATTACTAAAATTGCTATTTTTGCAACTTTAAACACTCCGTATAATTAATTAAGGATTACAAATGTGTTAACAACAGTTTGTATATGTTATACTATGTACATTCTTCAAGAAAAGTAAATTAAACACCTGTGGAATTTTTTTTGCAATTGAAAATACTAACTTCCCTAGAGTACAAGGGTATTGGTATTGTTTGGAGAAGCTTGGTGTTGAATGTTAGTTATTGTTTTGTGTTCAATTTTATCTAGCTCTCTATTGATGAACTTTTGAGGATAATTGTTAGCAAATAATACATTTTTGGTATAAAATATTTTTTCTTTATTAAATCCATATCAGAACAGTGATTTTTGCTCATCATATAAAGATTTAATGATTTTACAGTATTTGGGTGATTAAAGTTAAAATTGAGATATCTGTTAGTGTGAGTCGCCTTTCTGTAGACTTGTGTATGAAATGACGATTGTGTTTTTGTTATTAACATATCTAAGAAAGGTAGTGTGTTATTTTGCTCAATTTCTAATGTGAATTGTATAGTAGGTTCAATTGAGCAAAATAACACACTACCTATCTTAGACATCTTAATAAGCTTTGTTATTTCACATGATCTTTTTTGTGCTACCTTGTATATATCAAATTTGCAGAAAATTCCCTTAGCTACATTAGTTTTATTGTCAAACTTTAATGTCGAATTGTGATTACGATGTTTGTCATTGCGAATCCTTTCAATTTTTTTTTAATTTCTATATTTTTAAATTTTTAAATTTGTTAAATTTTAAATTATTAAATTTTTAAATTTTTAATTTTTAAATTTTTTAGTTAATTAATTTTTTAATTTTTACATTTTTAAATTTTTGTTTTTTTAATTTTTAAATTGTTTTGAGTTTTAAGTTTTTTAATTTTTTTATTTTTAAAATTTTAAGTTTTTAAATTTTTAAATTTCTTGATTTCATTTTGAATTTTTTTAATTTTAAAATTTTTTAACTTTTAAATTTTTTAATTTTTTATTTATATTTTTAAAATTTTAAAATTTTTAGATTTTTAAATTTTTAAATGTTTAAATTTTAAAATTTTAAAATTTTAAAATTTTAAAATTTTTAAATTTTTAAATTTTTAAATTTTTAAATTTTTAAATTTTTAAATTTTTAAATTTTTAAATTTTTAAATTTTTAAATTTTTAAATTTTTAAATTTTTAAATTTTTAAATTTTTAAATTTTTAAATTTTTAAATTTTTAAATTTTTAAATTTTTAAATTTTTAAATTTTTAAATTTTTAAATTTTTAAATTTTTAAATTTTTAAATTTTTAAATTTTTAATTTTTAAATTTTTAAATTTTTAAATTTTTAAATTTTTAAATTTTTAAATTTTTAAATTTTTAAATTTTTAAATTTTTAAATTTTTAAATTTTTAAATTTTTAAATTTTTAAATTTTTAATTTTTAAATTTTTAAATTTTTAAATTTTTAAATTTTTAAATTTTTAAATTTTTAAATTTTTAAATTTTTAAATTTTTAAATTTTTAAATTTTTAAATTTTTAAATTTTTAAATTTTTAAATTTTTAAATTTTTAAATTTTTAAATTTTTAAATTTTTAAATTTTTAAATTTTTAAATTTTTAAATTTTTAAATTTTTAAATTTTTAAATTTTTAAATTTTTAAATTTTTAAATTTTTAAATTTTTAAATTTTAAATTTTTAAATTTTTAAATTTTTAAATTTTTAAATTTTTAAATTTTTAAATTTTTAAATTTTTAAATTTTTAAATTTTTAAATTTTTAAATTTTTAAATTTTTAAATTTTTAAATTTTTAAATTTTTAAATTTTTAAATTTTTAAATTTTTAAATTTTTAAATTTTTAAATTTTTAAATTTTTAAATTTTTAAATTTTTAAATTTTTAAATTTTTAAATTTTTAAATTTTTAAATTTTTAAATTTTTAAATTTTTAAATTTTTAAATTTTTAAATTTTTAAATTTTTAAATTTTTAAATTTTTAAATTTTTAAATTTTTAAATTTTTAATTTTTAAATTTTTAAATTTTTAAATTTTTAAATTTTTAAATTTTTAAATTTTTAAATTTTTAAATTTTTAAATTTTTAAATTTTTAAATTTTTAAATTTTTAAATTTTTAAATTTTAAATTTTTAAATTTTTAAATTTTTAAATTTTTAAATTTTTAAATTTTTAAATTTTTAAATTTTTAAATTTTTAAATTTTTAAATTTTTAAATTTTTAAATTTTTAAATTTTTAAATTTTTAAATTTTTAAATTTTTAAATTTTTAAGTTTTTAAATTTTTGAATTTTTATATTTTTAAATTTTTAAATTTTTAAATTTTTAAATTTTTAAATTTTTAAATTTTTAAATTTTAAATTTTTAAATTTTTTAATTTTTAAATTTTTTAATTTCTTGTTCATTATGTGTTAATACCATTGAAAACGGGGTCTGACTTTGAAACGTTTGGACTTTTGCAACATACAGACTTTTATTTTATGTGGTGTTATTTCTAAAGAACTCAGAAAAAATAAAAACTTTATAATTACATAGAAATGAATACTGAAAATCTTTATTCGCTTATAGTTTCATTTCTGAAAATTATGATATATAGTAAAATGTAATTTTATATTAACTTTATGTTCTCAAGTAAATCTTATATTTTCAAATTTCTTGGGCCTTACATTCTCACGGAAACTTATCTATTTAATTTTCCACTTCGCTATACTGTGGGTTTTACTCTATGTTGTTGAATCGTATTGTCGAAAGTTCTGTTTTCGTTAAAATTATTGACAAATAAGAAACTTTTACTCTTTATTAACTATTAATTTTACTAGTCTTTAGGATATTTTAATCCATAGTTTTCATTTAAAACTAAAACTATTTTAATTTTAAGTTACACTTCGATACGTAATTTATTTCAACAGTTCAAGATTTTGAACAGGAAAAATTAGGCCTACAAATGACATCAATACTGAACTTTTGTGAATACGCATTTGTCAACAGCAAGAAAATTAACAGAGTTAATTAATTTTGTCAAACTATGGATGAATAAGAAAACAAGCGTTTTCATTTTTTGTCACGCTTATCTCCTGTCATTTTCGCGTTCAAACACCGATAAACTTTCACAGGCATGCCGATATGGAAGAGTCACCACATCTTTTCGATTATTGGGGCGCAAGAAATGCTTCGAAAAAGATACTCATGGTTTCGCCAAATTTAATTTTAACGTGATACTAATTATTATAAAAGTGAAAAGACTTTTTACTTTTTGTCGCTTTTCATGCCATTATTATATTCTTATTAATTCAGTTGTTAGGAAAGTCAACATAGTATACAGACATCGTCAAAAATATAAACAAATTAGATAATAGAAATCATTGGTATTGTTTGAATGGATTTTCTATTTATCATTAGTCTCTAATGAGAAACCATAGCTATAGATTGGTGTAGTTTTCAGTGAAGAATAAAGGCTTAAATCTGAAATGGCAGATAGATTTTCATCTATGTTTCATAATCATTTGAAATTTAATTACCATTTGCTATATCAATAATTTCAAGACTAGACTGGAATGGTCCGAGAGACATTGAAGAAGCATTTCGGATTCGCACTCAGTCCGGTTATCTAGTGAGTTGGCAGATTGAGACTTCGAGTTCGTTCTCGACTTTAAAAACTCTAAAAACCAACCTTTAATTTTATTTCAGTGATACTTGGAAAGGAGGTAGGTGGAAGCACCGAATTTTATATATATATATATATATATATATATATATATATATATATATATAGATTAACTCTTTTAAATTTAACTTTTAAAAAAATATATTTTCACTAAATACGTATTTAAAATTTAAACTGGCAGAGTTACACTTTACACAAGTTACTATTATGATCTCCAATGAGATCGTTAATTATTTAGTATTTATACAATTCAAGACGTGATAAAATCTGCAATTTAGCGTCTACAGGATTATACTGAGAATTGTCATATCGTTAACGTAATATGATACTGCAAAATAGTAAACGATACGCTTCTCACGGATACTTGTTAAGTAAGCAACACGTGTGTGTATGAATTATGATATAACAACTCCCATCACAAATGAAAAGTTGATGAATAGCATCAACTTTTAGAAAACTGGAATATAAAATATAACATTGGCTGCAAAATTCAAACCAATAGATGGTGTACAAAGAGGAATAATATAGAAGATAATAAAATTAATGGAATCAAAATCAATAATCATATAAAATATAAATTTCTAAATTAAAATAAGTTACGAATATAGTGATAAAAGTTAATAATAATAATACTAGACTAGACCAGCTCTTCCCAAACTAAGATCATCTAAGAAACTGGGTATTGTCTTACACAATCATATACTGTGCTGCAACTTCCATCTGCAGAACAATTGGGGTCGCAGTAAGATCAAAGCAAGACCCTACCCAATTTAGATACACACGTCGAATACCACCTTGGCAAAGAAGACTTGAAGGTAAAATCAATTCTCTTCGGAAAGACGTTGGACGACTGACCGAGTACCAACGAGGAGTCAGGAAAAACAGAATTGAAAGGCTTGTCAAGACTATCATGGACAATAACCGAATACACTCCCAGTGGGATGGAGAAAACATCAGATCTCAGCAGTGTCTGGACAGTCTACGACAAAAGCTCTCCGTCTACACAAGTCGATTGAGAAGGTACAAAACCAGTAACCAACGGAAACTAGACAACACTCTCTTCCGACAATAAGAAAAAGGGTTTTATAGAAAACTTAACAACAACAATAATAATGAAGCCCCTAGTTACCCCAGTAAAACAGACATCGAGGAATTCTGGAAAACACAGCTTTCCACAACTATCTCCTAAAACTCCAGAGCCAGCTGGATTAATGAGGAGGAGGCTGCATCTCAGAACTGTGAGGCCATGCAACACCAACCATTTACAAAGGAAGACACATCCAACATAATGAAGCACCTCCATAACTGGAAAGCACCAGGACCAGATATTGTACAAAATTACTGGTGAAAGAAACTGTACGCAACTCACGAAACACTAACAGCTCTTATAAGTGACGTAATTACCCACCCACACAAGATGCCTGGTTTCCTTACGCATGGTGCTACATACCTCTTACTAAAAACAACCTATGTGCACAGGGCCCAGCAAAGTACCGACCAATCACTTGCCTTCCAACCTTATACAAACCCATAACAGCGTGCATTAATCATCGCATTTTCAAAGATTGTGTGCTGAACAACATAATTACTCAACAACAAAAGGGATACGCGAAAAATTCGATGGGCTGCAAAGAACAACTGATAATTGATTCCGTTGTCTGCAATCAAGCCCACGCCAAACGACGAAATCTCTACATGGCATATGTGGACTACAAAAAGGCCTTTGATTCAGTTCCACATGATTGGCTCATTAAGGCGCAGAAACTCTATAAAGTAAATAATTGTATTATTAACCTTTTAGAATATGCCATGTCCACCTGGCAAACCAAAATCTCACTGAATGAAGCCAACTGTTCGATACAAACTGACCCCTTTCCAATCAGAAGGGGTATATTCCAGGGAGACTCTCTTAGCCCGCTGTGGTTCTGCTTTGCCATGAACCCTCTATTAAACAAACTGAACTCGACTAATTTTGGGTTCAGTCTCGAATACAACAACGTACAAGCATTAAAGATAAACCATTTGTTATACATGGGCGACTTAAAGTTGATGGCAGCTACGAAACAACAGTCGCATGATATGCTTAAAACAGTAGAAGGGTTCTCTAGTGACATCCATATGAAATTTGGCCTAGACAAATGCCGAATTATTAATATAGTTAAAGGCAAAATACAGCAGGGGCAATTCGAAATGGGAGATGGCACCACAATTGAATCTATGGGGGAAGGTCATACTTATAAATACCTTGGAATAAAGCAGGCTCAACGTATTGATCACTTGACTATGAAAGAGGACATAACAGCAGAGTTCTATAGAAGGCTAAGACGACTGTTGAAAACCAAACTAAACGGTAAAAATCTGTTTCAGGCTATGCGTCTTCAGTGCTCAGTTACTCTTTCGGTATAGTTAATTGGTGCAAGACTGACATTGAACAATTACAACGAAAAGTTCGAGTTTTACTAACAAAAGCTTAAAAGCACCATACAAAGAGCTCTGTCGAACGTATGAAGGAGGAAGAGGATTGACAGATCTAAGCAAATATTAGATCAACAAATTTCTATTTTGCGTAGTCATTTCCAGAAACTCGCAGAATTTTCTGATCTACACAGAGTCATGTGCCAGGTTGATGACTCAACACCATTGCGGCTGACACAACAACATGTCCAATTGCACCACCAGACCACAGATCAGAAACTGCTGAAATGAAAGAGAAGCCCCTTCATGGAATACTTATAAATGACGTCAACCAAGATTATGTCGACAGTGCAGCGTCGAACTACTGGTTGATCTCTGATCATATGTTTCCTGAAACGGAAGGCTTTATATTGGCAATCTAAGATCAAGTAATCTCAACAAAGAACTATCTAAAGTACATCGTTAAAGACCCTTCAATTAACAACGACAGATGCAGGTACAGTTGCCAAACTTCTGAATCTATCCAGCATATCACAGGAGGTTGTCAAGCGTTCGCTGCAACTGAATACAAAGAACGACACGATGCTGTGGCAAAAATACTTCATCAGGAACTAGCACTGAAACTTTAATTATCACAGTCGGTAAGATTATGATACTATAAATACAAACCAGGATCTGTTTTAGAAAAAACAACTACAAGCTGTACTGGGACCGCACGATACTGACCGATAGCACTGTTGCTCACAATAGACCAGATATAGTTTTGGTAGATAAAGTATGTCGGAAAACAACTTTAATTGACATAGCAAAACCTAATAACAATAATATAAATACCAAGCAGGCTGAGAAAATAACCAAATATAGAGATTTGGAATTTCAAATAAAGACTAAGTGGGACATGAACAACACACTAACGGTTCCAATTGTTATGTCAACGTCAGGACTAGTCCCAAAACATCTATTAAACAATTTAAAATACCTCGGTCTGGACGAACATCTTTACAAACAAATGCAATATGCCGTCCTGTTAGGAACAGCCCGGACGGTCAGAAAATTCATGGGAAACTGCCGCCACGATTCCAGCCACGGGCCTGAAAACATGGCAAGGGTTCCCACACAGCTAAACCTTTTTGATATCAAGGATATCTGGGGTTTAGTGAATTTTCCCCTAAAGACACTCATAGCGTGCCTTAGAAGGAGTGTGATGCCATACATTGTATGGTCAAGCCGGGATATTACAAATAAATACGGAGTAGATGCCTCGGAAAAGAGCCGCTGCTTGGGGATCGCCATGGCATGTCTGGAGCCGGCGCTGGACATGACAGCATGCGGGACGTCGGTGGCAGGGTGCTGAGGAGGCGGGCCCCTGTCGTCCAAAGAGTTATAGCCCAAGAACCACAACAACACTCACCAATACGGTCACAGAATCAACGTGACCATCACCTACGGAGTCAAACGAGAACGAGAACTCCACCCGCAGAAGATGTTGCGTAGGATGAACAGCCGGCGCTCACTCAAGCGGGACAAGAGAGCGCATGAAATGGACTAGCGCCATGAATGAATTTATAATGCGCACGTTTTACAGATTTCCGAACCTAGACCAGGACAAGACTGGATATCGTCAAATACTCCATCAAGAGTTCTGTCGTGCGTACCCAGAGCTTCAAGTTACCGAACAGAGAGTCGCAGATCAATATCGTGTCATCTTGGGAATGGTCTTATTTCGCCTGAACAAATAAATTAGTCCAAATATAATATTGAAATCGTGAATGAAGAAAGTACATACTTTATTAAGCAGCTTCTTTCAATTCAATGTCTTTTTCGGGAACTTCCTTTGGTCGGTTGTGGCGTTTGTTGTGCAGAAGGGTTTCTTCTTCGGAGCTGTAATTTCTTATGCATGGTGCGGTATATGATGTAGGCAGCTATGATTATTTAACTGCAATAGTTACATATGTAACCATGAAATATTTTTCGTTATAAATGGTTGATTGATTAAGTCGTCTAAGTCTCTAGAGTATTGGTCGAGCTTATGACTGGCTATATCTAATTCTTCGATATTGAGGTGGTCCAGTTTGAAGGGTTTGAGTTCTGGAACTTTGACTTTATCTGGTATAAGTTTACAACAGTTATAAGGTATGTAAAGTAGATGGGAATTATCAGTGATATTTATGAATTTCCGATTTTCGGCTTGTACCTTTGTGATGCCGATAAAAGCACTGCACTCCGAGTAAAGTTTGAGAATTGAGTTTTTATTTATAGTTACAGTTTTTACATCAGTTTCTGCACAGTTTATTGTGATTCGTATAGGTTCTGAAATTATGATTAGCCACGTATTAGATTCATGTTTTTGCACATTATAGCCTTGGCTGAAAATAACGGAACTTTTGCAGTTTTTCGGCACATTTATAAAGTTTTTCAACAGTTGAGCTTCACATAGGGCATGTTTTACAACAGTTTCTAAATACAGGTTTATCACAGTACTCAATATAGTTAAGATGAAAATAAAAGTGAATATGACAGATGACATTCTATAATTGCTGTATTTCTTGCACAATATCCAAATTGCTTTTTTTTATATCTACTAGCCAAGTAAAAGTTTATCCTATATATGTCGATTCGACGTAGCGCATAGGCAACCACAAACAGCCATAGGCCAAAATTTGCTACGCCGAACAGAACTACGTTTAGAGGCATATATATATATATATATATATATATATATATATATATATATATGTGGTTGATGATTTATTCCGGTGTGCATCCGTTCGTCTGTATTCGTTTGAAAGATCACTTGACGTTTCGCCAAAAACCAGTTACTTAGTATCTTTTGAGAAAGCCAAATATGATTTTGGCGAAACGTCAAGTGATCTTTCAAACGAATACAGACATAGGAATAAATCATCAACTATATATATATATATATAGCGATAATATAATGTCAGGCTAATTTTGTTTTTAGTGTTTAAAAAAATAGCTAAACGGCAACGGACATGCTAAATAAATTTATACCTAGTAACGCTACATATGTTTATAATTTGAAAACCCCCGCGATGCGGCTCAACGAAAAATATCATCCAAGAAATCAGGAATTGATATTAAAAGTTAATATTAAAATTCCTTTCATGCAAAGTATAAAAATTAGGTAATAATCAATTGCATGTACCTACTAATAATATATTTAAAAAATAAAATATTGGTAATAGTTTTATTTAAAATTCTCTGAAAACTAATTGGGGTATATAGTTCAATTTTTTAAATTCCACCACTCTCGTAGTTACGCAACAGCTACTCTCAAAACTTTGTAATTTGTAGATTATCAACTAAAATCAGGTTGATGCTGCAATTGACCTATTTTCTTCTGATAATTATTGAATACTGATGAGAGCATTTTATAATTCACATGCTTTGTATTTATACGGCTTAAATTTCCACAGGTACTCCAATTAAGTTTGCGAAATTTTTGGTGTGATGTTAATTGTCTTTGCGGAAAAACTTTTTGACAACCCACCACTGCGCTTCCATCCGCTGTATGTGCGTTCCATCAAGCGCAACAAAAGGATTGCCAGGATCCGAATGGTCCCCCTCTTTGTGGATGTACGGAGGCGGCACAGGGGCTCATTTTTCCTGATGTTATGTCTTGAGCTCGTGGAGAATGGATGTTCCCTAAAGCACAACTTGGATTTTTTAGCGCATAGTTGTAAGTCACAAAGGAAAAAAACAACAAGAATAACAAGTGATTGGGTTCATCGAAGATGAGAGTGAGGACCTGAGCCTTGAAGTATGCCCAGAGAATGTAAGATCTGCCGAAGTTCTACTGCCGGTAATAGAGAAGCATGTGGAGAAACGGACGACGGTGCACACTGATTGCTGGCGGGCCTGTGACAGCCTTCCAAACCAGGGGTACTTAAAATACGAAGTTCTATAAACACAAGTCAAGCAAGCAAAAAAAAGTGTTTTTTCATATGTTTACAAGAGGTTGGGGTTAATATATGCATACCGTATCATTATGAATAAGGAAGTTAGTATGTACTTAATGCGACATCGAAAATACCAAAATTAAAAGTTCAAACAAACCTTTAGTTCATCAAAAATTATTAAACTATAAAATAAGTACGAACCTTTAGGTCAATGTTTTTCACAAGTTTTTTACTCTCTAGAATGGAAGATATTACGCTTTGAATATCAAAGTCAGCAAACCTACCGTTCATATAAAGGGTGTTCCAGTTTGGGGTTAATTTTTAAATTTGCCGCCATTTATATTTCTGTACTAGAATATCATATGTTATTTGACAGATGACAAGTGGAAATATTCCGGTTATTAAAAATTGAGAGATATTCGATTGAACAACGCGTGTTTATTATTAAAAATTATTCTAAATTTGGTGAAAGTTGTGCAGAAGTTGGAAGAAGAACCAAAAACCCAATTCGTTATCGTGCACAGCAATTAAACATTCCAAAGTCCACTTTATTCTGAATTTTGCACAGAGATCTTCATTTAAAGGCTTACAAGGTTCAGACTTTGGTTTACGTCCTCAACTCGTTAATTGGGCCATGCAACAGAAACTTGAAAATATGATTTCTTTTAACAAAATCATCTTCATTTTGAATTTGGTGGATTTGTTAACAAGCAAAATTGTCGAATCTTTGGCGAAGCAAATCCATGAGAAATAATGGGAAGACCGATGCATCCACAAAAAGTAACTGTTGGGTGTGGTTTTTGGACTTTTTTTCTGAAGATGACAATGGATATGCTCTGGGCTAACCAATGAACAAAAAGATGCTCAGACTACATTTGTTGATACCATGGTTTTAAACACGCTTCTTACAGGATTAGAACCACGTCTAGGCCAAATAATTCGTGCCAGCAATCCCAAAGACCTTCTGGAGGCACACTCTCGAATCAGACGAGAACTTCAGTTGCCATACTTTGAAGAACAAAAATACACAAATTTGCTCCTTCTAAACCAACATTTCAGGTCCGAAAGTCACCACAACCACCGAAATGTTTAAATTGTGGACGATTAGGCAACATTACAGCAGATTGTCGGTTGCGACAGCAAAACAACCCTCGACCTTACAACCAAAATTTTAGACCTAATTCAAATCAAACTTCGAGGCCAAATCCACCCCCAAATAATACCAACTATCAAGGTCTACCATTTCGACCGACGAATTTCCAAAAACACCTAAGTACTGATTATCATGAATATTCAGAAAATGACTACGGCTATAATACTGAAAATAGCCCGTACATTTATGACGATTTCAGTCAAAATCCTGTCGATTATGACACTGAACAAACTTTAGACGATAACTTCGTTACATCTTTAAACAGTCACGAATATCAGGATTTTCTAACTCTCCCGAGCCTAGATCAACCCCCGATTCAACAACTATTTCTGAAGTCCAAACACAAATCCAGAATTTGAATCAGGAAGATTTCGACCCGAATGCGAATTTCCCGGAACAAGCATTTCTCCTAACAGTCAACTCAAAAAATTTATATTACATTCACGACGCTTCCGAAAAGTTCAAACTTCTCATTGATACCGGTGCTGGTATCTCCAGGTTTTTATCTACGATCTAGATATTGAATTAGATCGAATTTTTAAGTCTAGATTTTCTTGAACATTATGAATGTATAGTTGACCTAAAATCCAAACAGTTAGTTACTAACTTTAAAACTACCCCCCTACATAAAGTAGTACCCGATCACAATCAGTCTAATATACAACCGACAGAGATTCCCAGTACAAAAATGCCAACTTGGATAAATATCCTAGCACGTACCGAACAAACTAAAATGTGAACTTTCAAACACCGACGCAATTATACCGACACAAATAATTGACAAAGTACGGTTCCCAACGCTTTTGTACATGTTAATTCAAAAGGAGAACTTTTGACATCAATAATAAACGCGAACGCAATGCTCAGAACTGTTAATTTATCCGATCTTCATTTAGAACCCCTTGACCATACACACCCTGTCCTAAATTTAAATACACAAGACTACACAGACGCTCTAAACTTAGACAGAAACTTAACTATCAGGGAACAAATTCGGACAGAACACCTTAACAATGAAGAGCGAGAACTTATCACGAACCTCTGTTTAGAATTCGAATATATTTTCTATCTCGAAGGCGATGTTTTGTCCTTTACCAACGGAGAAAAACATTCAATTGACCCCAATAATACCAAGCCCGCTTTCAAAATGAACGTTGCCTCGTGTACATGGATGCCATCATATTCTATTCACCAACCATCCATGAGCAATTGTCCCGTTTGACAGAAGTCTTTAAACGTCTTAGACAGTCAAACTTAAAAATTCAACCTGACAAATATGAGTATCCAGAACTTTCCATAGCCCCAAACTCCGAAAGATGTTAAATCTTTTCTTGGTCTCGCCGGATATTACCGACGTTTTATCCCCAATTTCGCTAAGATCTCAAAGATTCTATCAAAACTCCTACAAAAAGACGTCGAATTCATCTTCGACCCAGATTGCAAGTCTTCTTTCAACGAACTGAAGCAAGTACTTGTATCTGACCCTATCTTGATCTACCCAAACTTCAAAGAACAATTCCTGCTCACTACTGAGGCTAGTGCTTTTGCAATTGGAGCGGTTCCCTCACAAGGCCCCGTAGGAAAAGATCTTCCTATAGCATATGCTTCCCGTACTCTCTGCGCGGCAG
Source organism: Octodonta nipae (assembly GCA_034190945.1). Taxonomy (NCBI): domain Eukaryota; kingdom Metazoa; phylum Arthropoda; class Insecta; order Coleoptera; family Chrysomelidae; genus Octodonta; species Octodonta nipae. Next base: position 80,741,738 of record CM067217.1, on the reverse strand, counting down.
AAACTCGATACTCCACTATCGAACGGGAACTGCTAGCCATTTTTTGGTCAGTCAAGCACTATAGACCTTATCTTTTGGGAGAAAGTTTACTTTACTTTGCGATTACCGCCTGCTTACTTGGCTCTTCTCTATCAAAGATCCTGGCAGTCGTCTAACCAGATGTCGCCTCAAGCTAGAGGAGTATAACTATAAAATCGAATACAAGCCCGACAAGGTAAACTTGAACGCACGCTCTTTCCCGTATCAAAATTAATCACTTCAAACAATGCACCGACTTTATTTCTAAAATCAACATTTTTGCAAATAACGAAACCGACCCAGAACAACCAGATTCCGATAATGATCATGAACCCGATGATCATGAACGAATGACAACAGAATTTAATCGATTTGTTTAACTGTATAAAACCGAGTCGATAATCGATTATTGAAAAATAGAAATTTCTAACGCCCAACTCCTAGATACATCGCACAAACGAATAGTCACTTTCTTCTGGCAAAATAAACTCAATGACTTGCATGACAAAATCATCGAAGACATTTTCGAAGAAGACCCTAACTTCACTACTGACACTCTAAACGTTCTAGCCAGTAAAACTGTAAGGCATAATATTTAATTGTCCCTTTACCATTTGATCCTGGAACAGTTGTCTTACATCTTTTTAACATCCTCTATAACAACCAAGACCAGTTTGACGAGTCCGAAACTTTTTGTATTGAAAACAACGTAGAACTACCGATTCTTGAAACACTATCCTTTATACTTGCAGACAAAGACGTAAAACTTAAAATTTGTCAAAATATTCTGACATCACCTTCACAAGACGAGATTCCCGTTATACTGCAGCAGTACCACTGGGGCAAAAATAACCTTCATCGTGGAATTAACGAGACCATCCGACGCATTAAAGAAAAGTATAATTGGACTGGACTAATCAAAAGTGTAGAGCAATTTATTAAGTCCTGCGAAACTTGCCAAAAGGTAAAGTTCTGTAGAAAAAAAAGTGCTACTTTTGTCATAACTGAAACACCAAAAACGCCCTTGTACGTATCAACATTGATATTTTCGAATATCCAAGCAGAAAGTACGCACTGACTATTAGGGATGAACTCACCAAATTTACTCAAGCTTACCTTATTGGTGACAAAACAGCTAAAACTGTAGTGAACACCCTCCTAATATTCTTCCAACATTACGGTACCCCTCTGCGCATCCATTGTGACTATGGACGTGAATTTGATAACACTCTCATAAGGGACCTGTGCGAACTATATGAAATAAAACTATCCTTTTCAAATGTCCACCATCCCGAATCAAACGGTTCTATCAAAAGGTTTCACGCGACAGCTGAACACCCGGCCGAACATCCATTCAACGTCCTCCCTTACGCAGTTATCTTTTACAACAACACTAAAAACAAGACTACGGGTTTTACGACCTACGAACTTATTTTCAAGAATACTTCTAGTAGGCCTCCGGAAACAATTTACGATCAGGAAAAATTCAAATCAAAATATGTTAGGGACCTTAACAACAGAATGAACTACTATTACAGACTTGCCCGTGCTAAAACAGACAAACAAAAACAAAAGTCGAAAGTTGGGTTTGACAAACATATTTCTACTAACCAACCAGATGGCAAAGTAGTCGACAAAGTTTACGTGAAAGAATCTCAGATCAAAAACAAATTCGAAAACAAATTCAATGGACCTTTTGAAATTACCGCGATATGAAAAAACTCTACCACCGTTATAAGCTTACAGACTAACCAAATCAGAAAAATTAACTTTGACAGACTTAAACCATATTGTGAATGAATCCCCTCTTTTCAGATTCTGTGTACTGTTTTCAGTCGTGAACCTCCAGCAATACTCTCTTACACGCGTTAACAATACAATAGGAGTTTTCTTCCATGAAGAACGCACACTTAAAATTGACAAATGGACACTTCTTGTCTTCAAAGACCTCAGCCCTTTCAGAGGTGCTATTTCAGATAACGACGCTATACTAAACTGAATTTTAAAGACAATTAACGAAAAGACAACTAATACAAAATCATTTAAACCAAAAATAAAGACACATGTGAGCCTCTTGAAACAAAAATCAACTCTAAATATACAGACATCTTCGCTGACACTGAAACTTAACCTACTAACAGACGAAAACGTGGACTTATTAACGAACTGGGATGCAGCAGATGGTGAATACATAAATGACTCTATAACTAGAATTACTAGAGACCAACACCAAGTTCAAGACTTAGTTAAAAAAGAAATATCTGTAATAACACAATGTAAAAATAAGGCAGTCAATTTTATACATTTCAAATGATCTTGATTTTCATGAATTTCAAATCAATATCTTGGCCTAATCGAGAGTTACATATTTATGGAAAACACTCTCGATGATGTTTTAACTGCAGTCTCTTTCGCCCGCTTAAAAATTCTACATAGTTCAATAATAACCCCAGTAGATTTGGTCGATTCCCTTCAAAAGATTTCTCAGTCACTACATGAAAATAATTTACCACCTATTTACAGTTCAAATATTGCTCAGTACATCGATTTGATAGAATTGGAAGCTTTTCAAATCAACTCTAAAATCATTTTTCTACTTAAAATTCCTTTAATTGAACCTGAGATTTACACCCTTTATCACCTTTATCCTAACCCTATTTCGGATGATTGAACAGGGTTTCATCATATACTATCATTCAAGACAAAATTTATCGCGAGAGACGACGATTCGTTATTATACAAATCCTTCGAAGACCTGGGTGACTGCAAGCCATTAACTAAATACTATAAGATTTCTTCCAAAGCCATATCACATACAATAGACAAAGATGCCATCTGCGAAGGTTAGCTTCTCAGACAACCAGCCAACACTTCCAGCAACCTGCAAAACTGCGATATTATATGCAGAAGACTATAATATCCAAGAGATTGACGTAAACTTTCGGTTGATCTCGATTTCAAGACCACTGTCCATCACCATTAAATACAAAGGGAAAGATTCGTGACACAAACCATATCGACAAACTCAGTGATGCAAATCCAATCCCCTTTGCAACGCCTTTATCGATAACACAAGGGTCTGTGCTACAAGAATTTCCAAAAATGTCCAAACCATCATATACAGAAACCACCCAGTGGACATTGCCTTCAACTGCTGCAACGGCATGCCAGCCGTCAATGAGATGCCAAACCTAACACCCCTACAGTTACAAGAATTAGATGTACAAGACCTAGATGTTGCCAAGCATAAGCTGTCCCAATATTCCATGGACCTGGAAAAGCTGATGAAACAACCACCCTTAGAAAAGCATATGTCCTGGCTCACAATCACAACAACCACGTTAGTAGTAATTGTGATTATAATCCTCACAGTGAAGTTAATCCAGAAGAGGTTCAAGAAGACCACTTCACCAAGCTCCTCTGTCCAGCACACGGCACCTACAGCACCAACAAACACTAAGTCCAAAGGAAAGCTACATAGCCTCCTAAGTACAACCGACGATATGGAACTCCAGAACTTGGCATAAAAGTTGATGCTGTATCATCAACTTTTTTATATAGGTGGGAGTTGTTATATAAGTTATACCATGAACTTAGTACGAGCTTATATCGCAACGACAATTCAAAATTCCCAGCTGACTCAGCGACACGTGTGGTGTCATATTACGGCGCCGCCCACATCCGTGAGAAGTTCCGTGTCAACTATGCCTATTCAGCATCTTTAAACTTATAAATTGTAAAATTTCTCTTCTACTGTATTCATTATTACCCTGTCTGTACTTAGTTTATATTGTTATTTTTCATTTTATATTTTAAACATTATATTTTTTGTACAAGTTAAGTAAATATTTTTTAAAAACTTAATTTTGAAAAGTGTGATGTAACATATATATATATATATATATATATATATATATATATATATATATATATATATATATATATATATATATATATATATGAACTAAGCTAGGTTCCGGGTAAGAACCGCGTCTGAATTTATTGAATACTCGACGTTTCGACTCCTGCTTCGGAGCCATTATCAAGAGACAAAAGTGAAAAGAGTTTCAGAGTCTAGATCGAACTCGGGGCCTCAATCTGCCTACTCCTCAAGAGTCACTAGGTAACTGAACTGAATTTGAGTCTGCTCTGCTTCTTTTATTTATAGGTAGCGCTGGGTTAGAAGAAGATGTCACGTGATGAGGCTGTGTTGTGATTGGTTGGGTATTGGTGGGCGTGTCTGCTTTGTTTAATCTGGCAATTACGGAGGTCCAAGCTGTGGGAAGGCGAGTACTGTCATCGCGTCTATTTAGACAGAGAGGTCTTTTTTCTATTTCGATAGCTTCGCGAATAGTGGATGCCCTAAGAGAATTGAGAGATATGATAGTCCTACTGTCCTCGAAGTTGATAGAGTGCCCTGTTTGGATATGGTGATGCGCGAGAGCTGAAGTCGGATCATTTTTACGAACTGACAGAGAGTGTTCATATACTCGATGGTTAACGCGCCTGTTGGTACGACCGATGTAGCTTTGTGAGCAATCGCGACATGAGATTTCGTAAACTCCTCGATCCTCGTTAGGTACTTTGTCTTTGGGGTTACCGGTTAAGTTGCCTATAGTTTGAGTGGTGTTGAAGATAGTCTTTATTTGATGTCTTTGTAAAATCCGTGCAATTTTGTCAGTGACTCCTCGAATGTATGGAAGTGCGGCTTTTTGATGTTGTTGTTCTGTTTCTGACGGGGTTGGTATGATTGGGGGTTGTTGAGATTGATGAATTATACGCGCAATGTGGTCCGGATGATAACCGTTTTGTCGAAGGATTTGTTGAAGATTATTAAGTTCGTTTTGTCTATTGTCAATATCTGTTAAACGAATAGATCTGAGAGTCAAAGATTTCATTACAGAACTCAATTGGGCAGGTGGTGGTGTGATTGGGCATTTAAGTATCGATTGGTATGGGTTGGTTTTCTATAGACGGTATGTGAGAATCTGTCATTGTTGGTTTTTGTTATGAGGACATCAAGAAACGGGAGAGAAGAATCGGACTCGATTTCCATTGTAAATTGTATATTAGAATGTATACCATTGAGGTGTTGTAGGAAGAAGTCTAATGAATCTCTGCCATGAGGCCAAATGACAAAAGTATCATCTACATATCTAAGCCAACAGAAGGTTTTAAATTAGACGAGTTTAGGGCCTGGGTTTCGATTTGTTCCATGAAAATGTTAGCAAGCACTGGAGAAAGAGGTGAACCCATGGGGGCCCCACGGACTTGTTTGAACAGAGTGTTTGAAATGAAAAATAAGTGTTAGAGGAACAGTGTTGTACAAGTTTGATAATGTCAGAAGAGATATTGTATTTTGTTTTTAGAATATCTAACGTTTCTGAAATGGGGACATGGGTGAAAAGAGATACAACATCGAAGCTAACTAGGATGTCATTTTCTGAAATTCTGTAACCACTTAGGATATCTAGGAAGGAAGAAGAGTTCTTTACGTACGAGGATGCTTGCTCGGCTAGAGGTTGAAGGATTTTGGCTAAGTACCGGGCTAATTCTTGGGTCGGGGATTGTACCGAACTGACAATGGGTCTAAGAGGAATGTCCGGCTTATGAATTTTGGGTAGTCCGTAAATTTTCGGAATTTTAGAAGACTTTTCACGAGGAATGATGATCTTTTTAATGTCAAGAGGAAGTTGTGTCCTGTTGATGATTTCCTTAGTCTTTTCTCTAAGTAAGTAGTAGGATTATTGTTTATTATTTCGTAGTCTGCAGTGTGGAGTAGGGAATTCATCTTGTGAACATAGTCCTTAGTATTGAGAAGAACAGTCGCGTTACCTTTGTCGGCAGGAAGAATAGTTATGTCATCGTTGTTACGTAGTTGTTTTAGTGCATGTCTTTCGTTAGAAGTTAGGTTTGATTTTGGTGGCTTTGATGTGCGGAGTACTCTGGCAATGTCTTGACGAGTATCTTCAGCCTCAATATCTGTTAGTTCAACCAAAGCTACCTCAACTTGAGAAATGATTCTTTCAGTTGGGATAGTTTTCGGCGTCACTGCGAAATTGAAACCTTTGGATAGGACGTGTAAACTGGTAGAGTCTAAGGGGAAGTCAGAAAAGTTATGGACGGTCGTCTGAGGGGGTGAGGTGACAGTGGGTTGTTGTTTTGTAATAAGTCGTGTTAGCTTAAGTTTTTGAGTGACTGTTTTCTTTTGGGCCAGGTGTTCGGCTTTATCGCTCGAAATGCGATTAAAATTGTCCCACAGAATTGGATGAGGATTGAAAGTATGTAATGATGAATAACAGTGATACAAATTTCGGTTGGTTTGGTCAAGTTGATATCTGATTGAATGGATGGAATTTCGTAAGAGGGCCAAACTTGCTTTGTTAAGAATACTGGAAACTGAACGTGAAGAGGTGTGATGTTTTAGTTTGAAAGTATTTGGAATGACGTTATAAGTTCTACAAGATTTGAGGAAAACAAGATCACAAAGAAGCAGAGATTTTCGAATAAGAAGTTTGCTGTATGTTTTGGTGAGTTGGAAGATATATATATATATATATATATATATATATATATATATATATATATATATATATATATATATATATATATATATATATATATATATATGTATATGGTGTTAATTGTACACACTTGTATTATGCAACGGTATAATATTACGCTGACAGCTTTCTGGTACTTCGATGTTAACGTGGGAAAGCTTCGTGTGAATATCTTTTCGCTGACTTAAGCTTTTATTAAATTATAAATACAAGCGAAGCGATCCCGCAGTCGTCATTGTAATATTTTATTTTGTCCAGTTAATTCTAGTTTAAATTTACATTTAATTATTTTTACAAGTTAAAAGTGTTTATTTTTGATTTTTTATGTTTTGAATAAAATATATTTTTTAAAAAGTCTAAAGTAAAATCAAAGATATAAAATTGGCGCAGTCAGTAGGATTGTCCAACACAGTTAGAACACGTGCATACTAACTGACTGTGGAGATTTCCAAATCATCGTGGACAAACCCTTCCTGTTTGAGACAACAACTGTAGCACTGAAGACCAGGAACACGCATCCATCTCACCAGTTGACGCTGGGGTATTAACATATTTAGAAACATCACGTTTTTGATTTAATTATTTATTGAATTGAAACGATTTTCATATTTATTTTTATATTATTATTAGCAGTTCTCTTGTTTAAAACCCACAAATTTCTTATTCTTTGAACCATATCTCAAGCTATTGAATAATTTTTAAAACGAATTTATTATATTTCTGCATTATTTTAACTAGCTTTATTTTATGTTGGCAAACTATTGAATTTATTATTCTTTTAACCAATTTACTCATACCATAATTTTGAATTTTGATAAATTTTTGTGTGACTTTGCTTACTTCCATTTTACTGTTTTATTTGATTTTTTTTTCGTACCACTGGAATATTTGAAATGGCAACTACACGGGAGGTGCTGCGACTCTTAGTGTAGAGCCATACAAAATCTCCGAAATTTTCGCAATAATTCCGGAATATGACGGAAACACTATATTCTTAAACACTTTCATCTCTTCATGCCAAACTGCGTATAGTATGGCAACTGACAAGTGCTTTTAATATTGCACATCAAAAACAAACTTCGCGGCAGAGCAGCCGAACTAATAAATTCTCGCAACCACTTTGGACAGCCTAGAGATCTCGCAACCTTGATTCAGGATCTTCAACGAATGAGGCTATTAAATATTGAATCCCCCATAACATTTTCAACCAGAAATGTTTGCTGCGGTTAACAAACAAACTTGACTCAGAAAGAAAAACAGTTACAAATCGATTTGATTGAATCCATGGCACTAAATAGCCTACTAACAAGTTTAGAACGGAAGATAGGACAAATAGTTCATGCTAGCGATCCTAAAGATATTCTGACCGCCGTTTCACGCATTAAACGTGAACTCTTACTCCATCAATTAGAATCTCAAAAATTTTCAAATTTTAGAAACCAAGGTCCACCTCCTCGGAAGCCCAACCAGTTTCCAGTACAAAAACAATGTTCATTCTGTAAAAGAATGGGGCATACTGTTAACGAATGTCTTACCAAATCGAGATAAATGTAACAAAATCAAAACAATCGGCAAAACTTTTCGAACATACGTGTTAACCCATGTTCACAACAACTGTGCTAATTTCAGAATCGGACACAATTCCAACCCAATACTCAGAATTTCCAGCAGAACAGAAACTTTCCACAACCTCGTCTTCGACCAATGCACAACCCCAAAGTTCAGGCCAATATAAAGCTGATTAATCAAAACTTTTTCCGCCAACAACGAACACATCACTTGAACAATTCTTATTCTTATGGGTACGACCAACCCAATACTAACGTACACGAAAGTCAATACCAAAATACTGATTTCGAAAGTTACGACCAAGACTATTACGATTCAACACAAACTGATTATGACTATTACTCAAAAACAGGTAACTACATTGAAAACGAACACGAATTTTCCCCCGTAAATTTTCAGAACCTCCCTTTCCAAACGGAACCTCCGGAAATCACAGAACTCCAGACCCAAATTTAAACACTAAATCTAGACAGTTTCGACCCGAATTTGAACTTCCCCGAACAGAGCTTTCTATAAGATCGCTTCTGACCGTCAATGCTAAAAGTCTATACTGTATCACCTATTCCTCTAACATATATAAACTGTTAATAGACACCGATGCTATTTTCAAAAAAGATACTTGCACACGCTTCAGAAATAGATTTCAGGAAAATGTGCTGATTTAGGGAATTACCAACCAGAAAATTCTTATAAACGAATCGACCCCTGTCCCTTTCAACATACAAGATCCACATAAAGTATATATCTGTAACCTCGACATAGAATTCGACGGTTTGTTAGGCTCTGACTTTCTCGAGCACTACAACTGCATTACAGAGTTTGACACAAAACAATTAATAACCAACTTTAAGACACTTCCGCTGTATATAGTGACAGACGATACAATCAATGTCACTGAATCTACACAGTGTCTTCCTATACTTCCATTAATACAATTTCTATTGAACCCCGTACCGAACAAATTTTTAAACTTAGCTGCAAACTTAGGAACACCGAAGCCCTTCTAAAAGGTATGGAAATTGAAAAAGTTCACCTCCCTAACGCTGTTGTTACAGTAGACAGCAAAGGTCAATTTCTAACTTCCATTCTAAATGCGAATGTCATCCCTAAAATAGTAAATTTTTCAAATTTAAAAATCGAACCACTACAAAATTTCTTTGTGAGTTCCATCTCACAAACTGCTCCTCTAGACAATAACGAGCCCGGCAGACAAGAAGAAATTGTTAAACAACTCAGACTAGAACATTTAAACGACGAAGAGTCAGACTTAATCTTACAATTATGCCTTGACTTTTCAGTCATATTCTACATAGAAAGCGATCACTTATCATTCACAAACATAGTATTGATACCAACAACGCGAAACCCGTTTATACAAAATCCTAACGTTATCCCCAAGTTCACAAACAAGAAGTTAAGTCCCAGGTAGCAAAAATGCTCGATGAAGGCATAATACGACTCTCTAATTCACCTTGGTCCTCTGCCGTATGGGTAGTGCCGTAAACTTACCGAACTTACAGTCAATGACAAGCACCCTCTACCTAACATCTCAGATCCACTAGACCAACTAGGCAAATGCCAGTAATTTACGACTCTTGACCTCGCCTCTGGCTTCCATCAAATAGAAATAGAACCAAAAAACATCGCAAAAACTGCATTTACCGTTGAGAACGGTCATTTTGAATTTGTCCGCATGCCCTTCGGGTTGAAGAATGCTCCGTCTACCTTTCAAAGAGTGATGGATAACATTCTTATGGAAATTCAGAATGAAAGATGTCTGGTTTACATGCATGACATAATCATTTACTCTCCTACAATACATGATCACCTATCACGACTGACAGACGTATTCAGACTCAGAAAGGCTAACCTTAAAATACAGCAACAAATTTCTCGGACTAATTAACGGTGTAGGAAGTATCTTTAAAGCCATCACTGGAAACCTTGACGCAGCCGATGGTGAATTCTTCACAGATAGTATTAACAAACTTAACCAGGGACACTTACAAGTAGAGAATCTCCTAAAAAACCAAATAAGCATAACTACTTCTATTATCAAAACTTTTAACGAAACCATGCAGGAACTCCAAATTGACGAAGCAACCTTTAACGAAAATATTGGCACAATCAATTTGGAAATACATACCCTAAACGACAAAATAGTTCTTATCCAAGCAAAACATTCATTTTTGGGAATATGCGAAAAATTAATGGCAAGCTATTTATTTCTTGAGGATAACCTGAATGATATTTTAAATTCCATAACATTTGCTCGTTTAAAAATAATTCCTTCCTCAATAATCTCACGTGATTATTTGTCCCTAAAGGAAATTTCGTAAAATATTATCAAAAACAATCTACCGTTACTTGTCAGATATTCAAGTGTCGCCCAATATTTGGAAGTAATCGAATTCGAAGCGTTTCAAGCTAATTCAGATTTAGTCTTTATTTTGAAAATTCCTCTTGTTGAGCAACAACTCTACACCGCATACCACTTATATCCTATCCTGATTTTAGTTGACAGAACTGGTTTTCATCATATTCGTTCATTCACACAAAATTATATCGCGCGAAACGATGATTCTCTAATGTACATACCCATTAAGGACTTGAGTGTATGCAAGCCACAACAAAAACTGTGCTCTGAGTTATATGCCTATCCTATCGACTCTAAAGCTCCGTGAAGCACAAAATTCTAAACAACATCCGTATTGTACCGGAAAGTTGCCAAAGTTCCATAGTATTCAGTGAAGGATACAATGTCCAGAGACTAGAAACTAATACGTGGATAGTTATAGTGTCCGAGCCCTTACATGTGACAATTAATTGTGCGGGAATAGATACCAAGACAAACAAATTCATTATTATGCAATTCCATTATTCGCTTCCAATCAGACTGCAGTGCTTTCGTGGGAATCACAAAAATACAAGCGGAACCTCAAACATTTATAAACATTTCGGACAATTCATACCCTGTATTAATACCTTATAACTGGTGCAGTTCACACCCCCAAAAACTAGATATCCCAGAACTCAAGCCCCTAATAAGTTAGATCAATACTACAGGGACCTGGACGACTTTATCAACCAGCCATTTCTAAACAGAAACATATCTTGGTTTACATACGCTACGATTACAATAATCATAATCACTGTTGTTGCATACATTTCAGTTAAAATCGTAAAACACGTCAAGAAGCCACCAAGTGATGAAAACTCCACTTCAGACAACCTAAGGACCTTCCCAAAATCACTGTCCAGACTCGTGCCAAAATTGAGGCCTGTGATTCAAGATGGATCCCACATGGACAGCCCAATTTGATTTAAAAGTTGATGTTGTTTTTCTTTATAAGGGTTAGCTGTTAGGTGTTAATTGTACACGTTTATGATACAACTGTATCATATTACGCTGAAGGCTTCCTGGTACTTCGATGTTAACGTGGGAACGCATCGTGTGACTATCGTTTCGCTGACTTCAGCTTTTAATAAATTATAAATACAAGCAAAGCGTTAGTTTGATTTTTTATGTTTTAAATAAACTATTTTTTTTAAATCTAAAGTGAAATCAAATATATAATATATATATATATATATATATATATATATATATATATATATATATATATAACTATGCCCCGAGCAAGAAGTGAGCCACCTCTCAAAGAAATTCCCGGTAATAGTGAGGTCCAAGTCAAAGAGAGGACCTTATATGGACAATCTTCAGAACTAATATATTTGAGGCTAGATATTGTTTCTAAACTCCGAGGGTTCAATTAATTAAAAACTAATATTCACTAAGTCTCACTTTCCAGAAACTTTTATTTACATCAAATATTCACAAGAGCTGATTCGAATATCACAATAATAACACGAAATAAGCTCTTCGCAATAAATAACTAACTCTCCGATGCTGGGCGGCTCCTTTTAAAATCCGCATCGAATTCTTCTAGCAAAACCGAGTGTCAATGGATGCATTCAGGGAATTATAGCATTAAAGCACTGAAGGGCCACAGCGCTTTGCTTCCGCTGAATGAAAACTTATTTTCACTAATTATGTTTACTTGTTGGCGACACTTTTGCGTAATATCAACACAGAATTTGACAGCTGATTTAGTTATAAAGCGGTAAAGCGGAGAATTTATATGCTTTACTGCTTTATTAAAGCGCTGCAGCGCTGTGGGTAAAGCAGACACTCTTTAGTACACCGCTTTAACAAAGCGCTGCATCGCTACAATTCCCTGAATGCACCCAATTTTAGAGTTGTCCAGTTATTTCGAGATTAATTTTTTTGTCTTCCCAGCGATTGATGTATTGAAATGAAATGCTTTACGTTACTCGCCAAGGAGGGAATAGATAATTTATAACACTGCCCTCCTTTTAATTCTGATCGTCCCGGTCAGAAACATCCTCTCATGGTAAGGAGCGAGTCGATCTAAATGGACCACCTTCAACTTAGCCCTGAGGTATCGACGGATACGGTAGACGCCGTCATTAATCCTCTTGACCACCATCCTAGGCGGGCGTAAGCTTTGGAGATTTACCCTTGCTCCGTTGGGGGTTGTATAGTCAGACTTTGTCCCTCTCTTGCAACCCAATTGGCTTTGAGATCATATCATGTCTTCATCTGGTCACTGGTGGCCAACATCTGCGTTCGGGCTAATTCGTGTATTGTCAGCATGTTATGTCGGAGCTGGTCGACATAATCGTTGATGGCTTGGGTAGGTTCTTCGGGGGAGCGAAAAGCCAAATCACAGGGTAATCGCAGCTCTTTTCCGAATAGGACCCTGGCTGAAGTCAGGCCTGTACTATTATGGACGGCCGAGCGATATGCCAACAGGATTAGATGAATATGATCATCCCAATCAGGTCTTGTTCCAAGGTCATGTTGAATCTTTCCACCATTCCGTCTGACTGTAGGTGCAATGGTGTTGTTCCCGTTTTCCTGATCCCCAACATCGTACAGACCTGGAATACATTCGATTCGAAGTTACGCCCCTGGTCTGAATGTAGTTCCAACGGGATGCAAAACCTGCTGAATAGCTGTTCTACCAGTACCGTCGCTACCGTGGCTGCCTCTTGATTGAGAGTCGCATATGCCTCAGGCCATTTACTGAAGTAATCCATTGCGACCAAAATGTATTTGTTCTCCCTCACACTCTCGGGAAATGGACCGGTGACATCGATGGCAATTCTCTCAAAGGGGACGCCTACATTGTACTACTGCATTCTGTCCTTGGTCCGGGTCTTCGGGGCCTTACTGGCTGCACAGGTGTCACATTTTCGGCACCAAGCTCTGACGTCTTCGAAGTAATTTACTAGGATTGTCTAGGATTTTATTCATACACAGATGACCGCCGATAATCCCATCATGTACTTCGGTCAGGATGGCTGGTAGCTTTTTCTTTGGAACTAGTAGCTGGGACTTGGTTTCTCGACCGTCAGTGCTTCCCCAAATTTGCATGAGCTTACCATTCTTTATTCTTAGAGAGTCCCATTGGGCCCATAACGATTTCAGGACGCCGGAGTATCTAGCTACTTCGTCCCATCGTGGTCTGGGTACCCCTCTCTTTTTGAGCGACAAGATGCACTGTTCCGTTGTCCAGTCTTCATTGGCCTGCACTAAGATCTGTCTGATGGAGATACCTTCTCACTGTTCGGTCTTCAGACAATGTCCGCATTCTACTCTACAGGGTCTTCTTGATAGGGGATCGGCATTATTGTGCAAACGGCCGGCACGATGTTCCACCTTGAAATCGTATTGTTGTAATTTCTCCATCCACCTGGCCAGAAGTCCCTCCGGTGTCTTCATGTCCAGTAGCCATTTGAGGGCGGCATGATTATTATTGCAAGAAGTTCTTTTCTGGTGACGCAATAATTTCTTTTCGGTTTCGAGAATTCACGGCTGTAGTACTCGATCACCCTCTCTTCACCATCTTGCACCTGAGATAGGACGGCCCCCAAACCTGTGTTGTTCATTTTAGACACCGACGCTAGGGTGTCTAAAATGAACTTGCCGGAGTGTGTAGGAAAGGCTAGGATTGGGCTGGAACATAGTGCTGCCTTCAGTCGTCTGAATGATATTTCGCAATCATGATTCCAACGGAAGGTCTCTTTCTCAGTGGTGGCAAATCCCTCAACAAATCGCCTGTAGTAGGAACATAGGCCCAAGAAGCTTCGGGGTTCATGCTTGTCTCTTGGGACTGGCCAATCACGGATGGCTTCTATCTTGTCCTCGTTGGTGCGGATTACTGACACGGAAAGAACGTGGCTTAAAACTCTACTTTTTTGGAACATGGAACACTTCTTCGGGTTGGGTCTCAGGTTGGCGTTATTAATTCTGGAATTCTGGTTTTACTCATGACCAGAATGTCGTGGAGGTATACTAAGCACGTTCTCCATGTTAACCCGCTCAGGACATACTCCATTAGCCTCTCGAATGTTGCGGGAACATTACATAACCCAAAGGGCTTGACCGTGAACTGACACAGCCCTTTACTAGTGGAGAACACTGTCTTCTCTCTGTCGTTTTCGTGTAGACCAACCTGCCAATATCCAGTCTTTAGGTCTAGTGTGGAGAACCAACGGGAGCCTGCTAGTGTGGTCAGATTGTCATCAATCGGGGTAGTGGATAGCTGTCTTTCTTCGTGACGTCATTCAGCTTGCTGTAATCCAGGCAAAATCGTGTGGTTCCATCCTTCTTTTTAACTAGCACGACCAGAGCAGACCATGGTGTTATGGATGGTTCAATAACTCTGTTTGTTGTTGCCCTAATGGTAGTCGTCTAGGTGGTATTTGATGGGTTTGAGCCTTTCCGGTATCTATTCGGTGCTGAATGATCTTGGTGCGACCGGTGGTTCTATCTTACCTGTTGAAAATTTGCCAATACTTTGCGATAAATTGCTTGGCTTTCTTCTGTTCCTCTGGTGTAAGGTGTGTCAAATGGTCAGCAAACTGTTGAAGGAACTCTTTACTGGGACCTGTCTTCTTCACTTATGTCTGGTACACTTCTTTGCTATTGATGATGGTCTCTACTGGCTCGAAACAAGCTATATCTTGACCATTGGCAATTCTAATGTCATTGTTGGGCAAATTCAAGATTCTAATTGGTATATCTCGTCCGGTTTTAACTATAGCCCGTCCAACTAAGTAGTCATGAGCCGAGTGTACGGGCTCCACCATTCCAACGCAGCTCCCAGGATTGCTTTCTAGCTGCCAATGAATTATCTGTTCCGTTCGACCGGGAATTCTGGCTGAGTATTATGTCAAAATTTTTATGGAGGTGGCTGAACTGTTGACGGGCCGTGTCAATACAAATTCCTCATTTAGGAACCGAAGAACATCATATCTCGGTCGAACATAAATCCATGCTGGCTGATTAGGTCTATACCCAGTATGAAATCGTCCTCAATATTCGCTACCAGGACCCTATACCGGATTCGGTTGTCCCCTTACTGTAGTACTTGATCTGCCTCACCCTGTATTGACATGGACTCACCGGTGACTGTTCTGAGCTGGATGTTGTTGGTAACTGGCCGGATTTCTGATGCCCTCAAAATTCCGGAGTTGTCAATGGACACAGCGGCGCCGGTGTCGATGGTGATGGTAATTGTTTGACTATTGATGGTGCCTTTGATGAGTAGGCTGCTGCTATCTCGGCAAAAACTCCGGATGGATACTGTGCTGGGGGTTGGTGGAGGGTTAGTCAGCATTCGCCCCCTTATGCTGACTGATTGGAGTTTCCCTGGTTGGTGAGGTTGTTGTTTTGGCTACTTGTGGTTGGTGATAGTTCAGGTAGCCCCACTCTGCAGTCACGTTGAATGTGCCCTGTGCGTCCACACCGGTAGCATGCTCCTCTGTGGTCAGTTCTTTATGATCGTTCTAGAAGTTTATGGATTCCGAACAACACTGCCTGGAAGGATGGTTCTGATTCGTCCTGACTGAAGGAAACTGCTCGCACTCTCGGTTTGGACATATTCATGACTGCCTCTACTTCCAAGGCCCGAAGTAAATCTTCATTACTTTTCTTGATGCCACTAAGTCTTATAGTTCTTTTTACTTCCACATCCCTGATACCGTTTATGAAACTCTGTGTGACCAATTGGTCTTTCGTTTCCTCGGGCAGGTCTGGGTAATTCAAGTGTACTAACCGTCTGATCTCTGCTTCGAATTCTGGATGACTCAACGGGATGTTTAGCTGATTGCAAAAACTATACATACTGAGAAAATGTATTTTTTTATACTACCCCGTAGTTTTCAATTCTCTCCGTCAACTTTGAATGTTATTATATTTTTACGTTAACAAATGTTCAGTGTTTTACTGAACAGAATATTATTAAAATTATATTACTAGTTTTCGAGATATAGAGTGTTAAACTTCGGAAATGTCACCTTTATCGTATCAGATTTCTCATAATAGATGTGTTTTATTTCCCTTTATTCCAGAAGACGTGGTTTGCACATTGTTTGACATAAATATTGCACTAAAAATAGTATTATTTATTTTTAATTACAGGGTTTTTTTCATATACGTAACATGTTTTTTAGAAAACTCATTTTTTTATTATAATGTTGAATACATAAGAAGATCTAATTGCTCAGTTAATATAGTGTTAAAGAAATTAATTTTTGGACGTATTCATACATTATACAGTATAAGTTGTAAATATTGCTAAAGGGGGCATCTATTATTTATTCCATTAATAGGTAACCCTGTATAAACCATGCGTCCTGGAATTTTTATATTAAATTATAGAAATCAACTACTCGTCACACTAAATTTTACAGGTTTGCAAAACTTGTACAAATTAAAGTATTGTAGTTTATATAGGGTTACTCATTAATAGTAAAGAATGGTATATCCCCACTATAGCCATATTGACGACTTACACTGTATAATATATGAACACGTCCAACAACTCATTTCTTATTAATTGTGCGATTACATGTTATGTATTTATCGTTGTAATAAAATATGGGTTTTCTGAACAACATGTTACATATATTGGAAACACACTGTAATCAAAGATAATTAATGGTAATTGTTTTATTCAATATTTTTGTCAAATAATGCGAAAATTATCTTTCCAGCAATGTACGGAAATAATACACGTCTGTTATGAGAAATCTCATAAGAAACTGGAAACATTTTCGATGTTTAACACCCTATACCTCGAAAACTAGTCATACAATTTTAACAATATAATAACACTGAACATTTGTTAACGTAGCAATGTTATAACATACAAAGTTGACGGAGAGAATTTAAAACTACAAGGTAGTATAAAAAACTACTTTTTTTATGTATAGTTTGTGCAATGAGTTTAACATCCTATTGATGATCAAGAGACGGATCATATATCTGTTTATTGTCTTATTAAAATTGCAGTACGAATGGTTCATATAGGGTGACTCATTAATAGGAAAAAAACAATATATGTCATCTCTAGCTATATTTATGGCTCAAACTGTATATTGTATGAAGCATAATCCAAGAAATTATTACTTTAATGAGATATTAATTGAGCAAAAACATCTTATGTATAAATTAATTTAAACGCACCGTTCTGAGTCACAGCGTCTGACCCTGAATCACCACAATATAAAAAAACGTAAACATATAACGACTAGTCAAAACAACTGTGAATTTGCCGGAATAAAAATCTATGGACCTCACTTCATGCGTAGATTTATAGAATGTTATCGCCAGAATATATATAACTACTTAAATGTTGCAACTATGCGTAGCTCTCGCTTTGGTAGGTCCAAGTTATATACTGTCCTTAGAATGTTAATAGTACATTAAAATTATTGTTGGGACTGAGTTGAATAGTTGCTTATAAGGTCCTCACTACGTTTTAATATATTTAGGGAACAAAAAAATCTTATCTTACATTTTTTGTGTGTATATTAGTGACAAAATTGTTGCTATTTTAGAATTAATATTTGCTGGATAAAAAAATTCCCTTAATTTTTATTCCTTCTGCCGGTTCTCACATCATGTGCTCTACAGTAGGTCCTCACTTTATACTACAGCTAAATTTATATATATATATATATATATATATATATATATATATATATATATATTGTAATGAAATAAGCCCTCAGCAATAAAAGGAAGTGGTAAACTAGAACAAGTTTTAGAGATATAATGAGTAAAAGTTAAAGGCAGGCAGAGCAAATCAAACTTATTAATAAATAGTATTTGAACAGTAGCAAAATAATGAAATCAATGAGCTTGACAAAGAAAAAAGACTTACGGGTTAAAATAAGCAAGCTAAGCGAGCTTCCCTCTTGAAAAACATTTATCGTAACTGCTTTAGCTTAACAAGCAAAATATTAAAATACCTTAACAAATGTAGTAAACTAATGAAAGCTAATAGTAGAAAAACAAATTAGAATGAAGACTTATCATAATTTAGTTAATCAAACATGTCCTATTAAATAAATTAGACTCATATCAAAACCAGGCATCAAGAAGGAGTCACAACCAAGGGGTGTAATTTTATTAGAATCCATATGCAAACTTTATATACAAACTAAAAAGGAAAAATAATGTTAATAGAGCATCAAAAGTCAATTGCATTAGTTGTAAATAAAGTGTAGTAGATAGGACAGACAAATTTGTGAAGTTGGTGACAACTGGAGAAAAAAGTTCACTTTAGCAATCAAACTCATAATAAGATAGAAAATAAATATGCAAATAGTTAAGTTAAATCTGTAAAAAACACAAAGACACTAAAATAGTGAAAGTGGAAAAACAAGATAATTAAAGAAAAGTGAAAATGAAGCGAACCATGTCAAAATTAGGTAGTTCAGAACATTATAAAAAACAATGTGCAAGTGAAACGTTCATATGTTTACGATATAAGAAAATAAGATATAGATAGGAGATATAGGCTATATTTATTTGATTATTAGTAAAATTGCCAATAATCGGAGTCAAACATGATAACAAATATGCCAAATTAAGCCGAAGTCAATAGAAAACATTTTATTCAAAAAGAAATAAGCTTTCCGAAAACATATCATTCATAACGTTTTATTAAAATACATAATTTAACAAAATTTAATTTTTAAAATTTAATAAATCTAGTATCTGATTGGATTGATTATACTAAAAATTTGGCGAGCGTGACAGTCCTTTGTTGATAGGTGATAAATACAGATGGCACCCCAAATTCGAGAGATTCGTCGTTTATCAGTCGTCTCGGATGGAAGTTTCTTGTTATAATTTTTTTTAAATATCAAGTAGACCAAGAATGTTTGGGGTTAAAGGTTGGTTCGGGTTAAAATTGTCAGTTGACGTAGGTGACAACTTAATCCTAGTAAACATCATTAGAACGAAATGCAAGTGATCAATATAAACAATTAATTTGAAAAATTAAATGGATCTAAATAAAATTCTATTGATGATTAATGTAAAAATAAATGAAAATGGAAAGAGTAAGGATCAAATCCAATTAAGAAAAGACAGGGGAAATTATTTATAGCTAATTAATTTTGTATGTTTTCTGAAAATGATTGAATGTTTGTAAATATTAGTTAATTAATTTAAATCATGTTTATTTAATGGAGAAAAAGAGAACTCAAAAGTATAAGTAAAGTAGAGAAGTTAATTAATATTTGATACATTTTAAATGATTAAAAAACAGTTGTTTTGAAAAAATTGATTTTTTTAAAGTTAAATAATAATAATTAGTATATGAATTTAAAATAAAGAATAATAAGTTCACATTATCAACGTTTAAAAAGCTATTTTAAAGTTGAATAAAAAAGAATTCAATATATTTACTAGGCAATGAAAAAGTTTGAGAAACTTAAAAATAAAAATAAGAATTTATAAAAAGGTAAGATTATGACATGTTCTTCTGAGGAAACATGCCGAAGCCAGATAAGAGATCAAACCGTAAGTACAGTCATTATTATTAAAGTTAATTGATTTCATTATATAATTGTTTACATGAATTTTTAAAAGTGATAATTTATAAATGTAATATAATTTTATTTGCAAAAGCCCGTCTTTTCCAAAAATAAAGATGAACAAGTAAAATAAAAATATATACCTAATACCCAAATGAACCCACACAAACATAAGATGATTTTATATAAAGTAAAACGTTAAAATGAAATAAAAATTCATTACATAAAATCTATGTAGATAAAATATATAAAAAAAGAGCCTCCTCATAACAATATATATATATATATATATATATATATATATATATATATATATATATATATATATATATACCTAATTATAATGGTAACGGCTGTTAAAATTAGTATGCAAACGAATTACGGGTAGCAGCCAAAGACTAAATAAGTGTACTCTTTTTTATATGAGAGCTTTCGGAATTCTTTTATTCCTTCGTCAGTCAAATACTGAAAAAGTTACAAATATTGTTGTTACTATAAGTACTATAAATGAAATTAATGGTAACTTACTAAAGTTGAGGTTCACAAAATAAAATTAGCATGTCTAGAGAATTAAACAACGTAAAATTCAGTTTTTTGGTTGTAGTTTTATGAAATTAGATCCAAATTTGAAAAAATTTTTTTGATGACAAATATAAATGAGAAACCATAGAAATGTCGGAGGTAATATTATAAGGGATGAGAGTTCTTTTTATAAGTTTAAGAAAATAAATAAATAAATTTCCAGACAAGATCTATAAGTAAGTAATATATGTACATATATACCACAAAAACAAAAACGTATGGGTTGATTATTTTTTTTAACATATACATATATATATATATATATATATATATATATATATATATATATACACACATGCACACATATACGAACATACATATACTTACATAGACACATACATGCACATATATACATATACATACATATATACACATACATATATACATATATATATGTATATATATATATATATATATATATATATATATATATATATATATTTCAATATATTTGAATTGTTAATACGGGAATTTAGTATCAGACATCAATAGTATCAACTGAAGTATTGACAGAAGAGTTTGCTGTTAGTCTATCATTATCCAATTTTAACAGGTTACAATAAATTACATTAAGATCCCGTACATCAGTCCTTCGATTAATGCTGTTATCATAATTATTGATGAAAACCATTTCTAAAAAATTTCGTTTAAAAGTATTACGTTCCAGAGCTAAAATTTTTGTATTTTCAAAATCCGCACTGTGGTGATTATTAAGACAATGTATGGCTAAGGAGCAATTTTCTTTTTTTAGCCTTACATCAAAATGAACGTAGTATAAGATTTGCATATAAATCCATAAAAACGGTTGGTGATTTATTCAATAAAAATCAAGACAAAACACCTAAAGACCTTAAGTCCAACGTAGTATATAAAATTAATTGCAATGACTGTCCTGCTACGTACATAGGACAAACATCTAGAAATTTAAAACATAGAATAACATCACATAAAAGTGATATGAGGCTAAAAAAAGAAAATTGCTCTTAAGCCATACATTGTCTTAATAATCACCACAGTGCGGATTTTGAAAATACAAAAATTTTAGCTCTGGAATGTAATACTTTTAAAAGAAATTTTTTAGAAATGGTTTTCATCAATAATTATGAAACAGCATTAATCGAAGGACTGATGTAGGGGATCTTAATGTAATTTATTGTAACCTGTTGAAATTGGATAATGATAGACTAACAGCAAACTCTTCTGTCAAAAATTCAGTTGATACTATTGATGACTGATACTAAATTCACGTATTAACAATTCAAATATATTGAAAAATATATATATGTATATATGTGCATGTATGTGTGTATGTAAGTATATGTATGTTTGTATATGTGTGTATGTCTATATGTGTATATGTGTGCATGTGTGTGATAATATATATATATATATATATATATATATATATATATATATATATATAAAAAAATAATCAACCCATACGTTTTTGTTTTTGTGGTATATATGTACATATATTACCTACTTTTAGATCTTGTCTGGAAATTTATTTATTTATTTATTTTCTTAAACTTATAAAAAAAACTGTCATCCCTTATAATATTACCTCCGACATTTCTATGGTTTCTCATTTATATTTGTCATCAAAATTTTTTTTTTTTCAAATTTGGATCTAATTTCATGAAACTAAAACCAAAAAACTGAATGTTACGTTGTTTAATTCTGTAGACATGCTAATTTTATTTTGTGAACCTCAACTTTAGTAAGTTACCATTTAATTTCATTTATAGTACTTATAGTAACAACAATATTTGTAACTTTTTCAGTATTTGACTGACGAAGGAATAAAAGAATTCCGAAAGCTCTCATATATAAAAGAGTACACTTATTTAGTCTTTGGCTGTTACCCGTAATTCGTTTGCATATATATATATATATATATATATATATATATATATATGTTCTGAGAGGCTTCCGCGGTCATTACTATGAACAGGGCTAGGTTCCGGGTAAGAACTTATGAATCTTGGGTAGTCCGTAAATTTTGAGAATTTTAGAAGATTTTTCATGAGGAAGATGGTCTTTTTGACGTCAAGAGGATGTGTTGTGTTGATGATTTCCCTGGGTCTTTTTCTCTAAGTAAGTAGTCGGATTATTGTTAATTATTTCGTAGTCTGGAGTGTGGAGTAGAGATTTCATGATGTGAATATAGTCCTTAGTGTTGAGAAGTACAGTCGCGTTCCGTTTGTCGGCAGGAAGAATAGTTATGTCACCATTGTCACGTAGTTGTTCTAGTGCATGTCTTTCGTTGGAAGTTAGGTTTGATTTTGGTGGCTTTGATGTGTGGAGTACTCTAGCAATGTTTTGATGAGTATCTTCAGCGTCAATATCTGTTAATTCAACCAAAGCTACCTCAAGTTGAGAAATAATTCTTTCAGTTGGGATAGTTTTTGGCGTCACTGCAAAATTGAAACTTTGAATAGGACGTGTAAACTGGTAGAGTCTAAGGAGAAGTCAGAAAAGTTGTGGACAGTCGTCTGAGGGAATGAGGTGACAGCAGGTTTTTGTTTTGTAATAAGTCCTGTTAGTTTATGTTTTTGAGTCACTGTGTGATGTTTTAGTTTCAACACTTTCAAACTAAATCATCACACCTTTTCACGTTCAATTTCCAGTATTCTTAACAAAGCAAGTTTCGCCCTATTACGAAATTCCATCCATTCAATCAGATATCAACTTGACCAAACCAACCGAAATTTGTATCATTGTTACTCGTCATTACATTCTTTCAACCCTCATCCAATTCTGTGGGACAATTTTGATCGCATTTCAAGTGATAAAGCGGCACACTTGGTTCAAAAGAAAACGGACTACCCAAGATTTATAAGCCGGGCACTCATCTTAGGCCCATTGTCAGTTCGGTACAATCCCCACCCAAGAATTAGCCCGGTACTTAGCCAAAACCCTTCAACCTCTAGCCTAACAAGCATCCTCGTATGTAAAGAACTCTTCTTCCTTCCTAGATATGTTAGGCGCTTATAGAATTTCAGAAAATGATATCCTGGTTAGTTTCGATGTTGTATCTCTTTTCACCAATGTCCCCATTTCAGAAACGTTAGATATTCTAAAAACAAAACACAATATCTCTTCTGACATCATCAAACTGGTACAGCACTGTTCTTCTAACACATATTTTTCATTTCAAGACACTCTGTTCAAACAAGTACGTGAGGCCCCGATGGGTTCACCTCGTTCTCCAATGCTTGCTAACATTTTCATGGAACAAATCGAATCCCAGGCCCTAAACTCGTCTAATTTAAAACCTTCCTGCTGGCTTAGATATGTTGATGATACTTTTGTCGTTTGGCCTCATGGCAGAGATTCGTTATCGTATCTCTTAACTGCCTTAGGGCATCTACTATTGGCGAAGCTATAGAAATAGAGAAAAGACAAGTCTGTCTAAACCGACGCGATGGCAGCTCTCGCCTTCCCACAGCATGGACCTCCGTAATGGCCAGATTAAACAAAGCAGACACGCCCACCAACACCCAACCAATCACAACACAGCCTCTTCATCACGTGACATCCCCTTCTAACCCAGCGCTAACTATAAATAAAAGAAGCTGAGCAGACTCAAATTCAGTTCAGTTACCTAGTGACTCTTGGGGAGTAGGCAGATTGAGGCCCCGAGTTCGATGTAGACTCTGAAACTCTATTCCACTTTTGTCTCTTGATAATGGCTCCAAAGCAGGAGTCGAAACAGCGAGAATATAATAAATTCAGACGCGATTCTCACCCGGAACCCTAGCCTTGTTCATATATATATATATACAGGGTGTAAATAGTTTGAGTGCATATATTTTAGGTGGAGGTAGTATACACCAAATTAAACAAAATACTCTTATACCACTATGTTCAGTAGGCCTTAATAACCAAGAAAATCCCTAAAACATATTAGGTAAATTATTGTCAATCCGGCAACGTCGCTCGCGTTCGAAGCAGATTCACTCTTAGCGCGAATAATAAAGGAATGACTACGCCGACAAAAAAATAAACACCTGTGTTTTTGTATTGACTGATGATATTGACCTTAGAATTAAATAAAAATGTATGAAATATTTTGTTGAAAATATTTACGTTTTTAATACAAGGTATTGCAATTAGAATTTGTATTTGGCGGTTTCTTTTATGCAATTATACAAAGTTGGGTAAATATGATATTCAACTCAAGAGATCTGTATATGTAGTTTTTTACCAGTTAAATTATTCGAAGAGTCATTATTACTGATTTATTTAATATTATTTATATTAGACAAGTAAATATGTAATCCTACTTACCGAATTTATTATAATGATAGAACTGAGTTGAAACAACGGATTATTCACAGCAAATGTTCAAAATGCCCACCATTACTATCGACACAAGCACGACACCGTTTAATCCAATTTTCACGTATGCGAGAAAAAATTCCTGGAATATTTCGGATTTCGTCAGCAGCGTCAAAAATGCGTTGTCTAAGGTCATTCTCGTCAATAATTGGAGTCGTGTAAACCTTACTTTTCATGTGTCCCCATAAGTAGAAATCTAAAGGATTGAGATCAGGAGATCTTGCTGGCCAACGTATATGTCCGCTTCGACCAATCCAACGACGGGGAAATGTTCTATTTAAGAAGTCGACAACTAGATGACTTGCGTGGGCAGGAGCTCCGTCATGTAAGTACCACATATTGGAACGTGTTTGTAGGTTCACTTCATCTAACAAATCTGGTAGCGTGTTGTTCAAAAAATAAAGGTAATTCTCACCTGTCAAACGTGCAGGCAGTATAAATGGCCCAACCAAGTATTCACCAACTATTCCAGCCCACACGTTAACTGAGAATTGGTGTTGAAATACTGACTGGCGTATTTCGTGCGGATTTAACTCAGACCACGAATGCGTATTATGAAAATTTATTATACCATTCCTATTAAAACTTGCTTCATCTGTTGTTAAAATATTGTTCACAAAATTAGGAAATTGTCGATGTTTGCTGAGGAACCAACGACAGAAATTGGTCTTGGTTGAAAATCATCAATTGAAAGCCCTTGAACCCGCTGCATGTGATATGGATAGAGCAATTGTTCCCGTAATGTTCTATGAACAACAGTGTGAGAAATTTGCAGCTCACTTCCAATACTCCGTGTGCTACGCTATGGGTTAATGTCGATAAGGTCTAGTATTTGATCCTCAGTAGCTAAGATACGATTATGTCGCTGTGGTCCGCGTTTGTTTATTTGTGGTATTACACTACCTGTTTCCAGAAGCCTATGTGAAACAGCTACGAATGTCCTAGCATTGGGCAGGCGTCTGTTTGGAAACCTTTCCCTGTATAACATTCTTGCTATTCTGCAATTGCGTCTGCTTTCCCCATAAATTAAGAGCATGTCATGTCTTTCCCTAATTGTATAATCGCCCATCATTTATCACAAATAAATACTGTCGCACTATTCTTAATTTTCGAACTTACACACTAATCACAAGCGATTTTATTTATTTAAAAAATATATTAAATGGAAAGCAAACCACGAAGTCTACATCAAATAGATATCATTCAAATCACTTTACCGTTTATCTATTCTTATTTACAAGAATCGAAATCGCAAAAAACAATCGTAACTCTCAGTCGTCGTTAAAGTTAAAAATGTAGTAAATAAGTTGGTCTGTATGCCACCTTGCCATATCTATTCTGAGAAATTTACACTAAATTATAAAAGCATATTTCGAGTTTAAATAATCAATTTTAATTTTTAATGTGGCTATTAAAGATGTATAAGCTATTGAGTATTTACATATTTAGATTTACCGACATTTTGAAATCGAAATTATTGTATTATTCACTGTAGCAAGGGCTACATAAAATCTAACTTTATGTGTTCTTTTTGGCAAAACTATAGTTTATTTTAGAAAATGTTATAAAGCTTTTTGATTTGCTTTTGCCTGAAGTATTGTTCTTCAAAATCTTTGCACTCAAACCGTTTACACCCTGTATATATATATATCCTACTATCTTTTCTGCATCTTTTCATTTTCCTACTGTTCTGCGTCCACATGAGTATATCCAACGATTAGATGATGCTAGCGTAAAGGACACGTTTTTATATCTGGAAACTAAAGAGTATATAAATTTTGTTGTTGTCTGTGAAATAAGGTTTTTACATTTTGCTGTGATTCTGCATCCTTTCATTTTTATAATAATTGAGCGTCCGGTATACATATCCATTTCCCTATTTTTTTCTGCATCTAGAAGTATATATTTTTTACACAGATTACTTGTTTTCGGCGTCCGCAGTGTTGGCAGATCGAAGGTTAAATAACTTATCGGTTGAAAATAAGAAAACATTTCTTATTTCCAACTATTGCAACGCCTCTAACCTTGTTACTTGGAAACAAACACAAACCAAGATAATTTATATTTTTAAGGCATATTTTGTATGACTGAACTGAAATAGACCATTTAAAGCCATTCATTATTATAGACGCGGCTATGGGAAGACAAGGAGGCTTAACCTCTAAAAAAATATATTAGCCCATCTAAAAAAACCGGAAGCCTTAAAGGGAACGATTGCCGTTATCCAATCCTATGATAGTGTTATAAAATTTATTTTGCGCTGCTAAAGAGTAAAATTAAGTCACCTAAATTAATCATTTCGATAAATAGAAGGTAAACATGAAACCGGCTGAAATAATAAAGAAAGCAACAATGGCTATCCTTATATTTCGATAGGTATCTAAAAAAGGGTCTTGTAAACGCTCCGACAACAAAGAAATAATCATCGCATTCATTTATGTTCTGCGCTCGCTATTAAAAAGGACAACTTAATTAGTTTAGTTTAGTTAGTTTATATTCATGTGACTCAATCGACAGAAGAAGTCAGCTGCAGTATTACTCATTGTTTGTAAACAGTGAATTTATTCAGTAAATAAAGACGTCGAAAGTGAAAGTGAATATTTGTGTACATTTGATTTGAACCCACATAATTTGTTGCAATTTGGTGCTAGCGTGTGGGATTAACTGAAGTTAACATCCTAAATTGATTTATGGCTACATCTCGAAGTATAGCGGAAATGGACGAGACTAGCAAAAAATCAGGTTACTTATAAACTAGACGAAAAAACAACTCATATCCTGGAAAAACGTGACAAAAATGAGAAACTACTTCAAGAGGAAATCCAACAAAGATTAATGAAATCTTTTGAAAAAAACGTAAACCAGAATTAGATAACCTTGTAACTAATATAGATGAAAACAGCAATTTGAACAATTAATGCAAATAGTAACGCAGTTCAATAAAATAGTTAATCACAGAATGCAAATAGTGGAGTCAGACTTAAAAGGGATAAACGATGACATTAATATCCTAAAAAATACCGTGGAACCAAAGTAGTAGAGATCGATTCCATCCAAACCAGGTAAAAGTTGAAACCAGTTAAATTAAAAAAAAAACAGTTCAAAGTGAAGTACAAGATCAAATCAATATCACCCAAAACAAAGTGGAAATTAAAACATGCAACAAGACTTGCAGGGAGGGAAATACCAGAACCCCGTGAGTACCAGAGGTTCCTTTAACAAACCACCCATGTACAAACTGCAATTTGACAACCAAGAAAAATCTACCTCTCTGGTAATTTCTTTCAGAGGTCCAGCGTTAGAGCTCTTCCTAAGCATTACATTGGATGAACAAGGTAACTTCGACAAGATCATCGCAATCCTAGACAAAAGATACGGCAATCAATCCTTGAGTCAAGAATACCAAGTGCAACTTAGTGGTAAAAAACACAAAAAACTGGAGAGTCGTCAAGAATCCAAGGCAGAGATTAAACGTTTAGTTCACTTGTCGTACCCAGACCTACCAGAACAAACAAAAGATCAATTTGCCACACAGAGTTTCATAAACGGTATCAGAGGTGTTGAAGAACAAAGAAATCTAAGACTTAGTGGCATCAAGAAAAGTAGTGAAGCTTTGCTCCGGGCTTTCTAGGTGGAGGCCGTCATAAACATGTCCAAGCCGAGGGTACGAGCAACTACTGCTGCGGCTGCTGACTCCTCCTCACCAATCAGGGAAACTCCGATCTGTCTGCAGAAGGGAGCGAATGCCGAGATAGGACCATCAATGGCCGAGAAATCACCATCACCTTTGACAATGGCGCCGCTGTGTCCATTGCCAGGTCCAGAGTTTTGAGTTCATTAGAAATTCGGTCAGCTAACAACCACATCCATTTAAGAACAGTCACCGGCGAGTCCATGTCAATACAGGGTGAGGTAGATTTGGTGCTACAGATAGGGGACAACAGAATTCGGTATAGGGTCCTAGTAGCAGAGATTGAGAACGATTTTATACTGGGTATGGACCTAATCAGCCAGCATGGGTCCATGTTCAACCCGAGATGTGATGTTCTTCGATTCCTTAATGAAGAATTTGAGGTGACACGGCCCGTTAACAGCTCAGCCACTTCCATAAAAATTATAGCAAAGTCCTCGACCAGAATTCCCTGTCGAACGGAACAAATTATTCTTGGGCAGCTAGAGAACAATCCTGGAAGTTGCGTAGGAATGGTGAAGCCATTACTCTGCTCATGACTACTTAGTTGGATGGCCTATAGTTAAAACAGGACGGGTCACACCAATTAGAGTCCTGAACATGTCCAACAACGACATCCGAATTACCAATGGTCAAGAAATAGTTTGCTTCGAGCCAGCAGGCACCATCATCAATTGCGAAGAAGCGTATCAGAGATCGGTGAAGGAGACAGGGCCCAGTAAAGAGTTTCTAAAACAATTCACCGATCATTTGATACACCTTACACGATAGGAACGGCAGAAAGCTAAGCAATTTATCTCAAATTACTGGCAAATTTTTGATAGTCAAGATGGTAGTACTGGTCGTACAAACATAATAAAGCATCGTATAGATACTGAGAAGGCTCAACCCATCGACATACCAGCAAGGCGACTATCCTTGGGGCAACAACAGGTAGTCGAGTAAAACATTGAGTCCATGTTACAAAATGGAGTTATTGAACCATCCATCAGCCCATGGTCTGCTCCGTTGTTTTAGTGAAAAAGAAGGATGGAACCAACCGTTTTTGCGTTTACTACAGAAGATTGAACGATTTTAAGAAGAAAGACAACTATCCACTTCCCCGAATCGAACACACACTGACTGAGAACACTAGTAAGGTCCCGTTAGTTCTCCACAATAGACCTAAAGGGTGGATATTGGCAGGCTGGACTACATGAAAACGATAGAGAAATGCCATCGTTCCCCACTAGTAAAAGGCTGTGTCAGTTCACGGCCATGTCTTTTGGGTTAGTAATGCTCCCGCTACATTTGAGGGGCTAATGGAGTATGTATTGAGCGGGTTGACATGGAGAACATACTTAGCGTACCTCGACGACATTCTGGTCATGGGTCACACACGTCGTTTCTGAGGCAGGAATCCGCACAAACGAAAACAAGATAGAAGTCATTCGTGATTGACCGATCCCGCTAGACAAGCATTAACTAAGAAGCTTTTTGGGTTTCTGTTCGTACTTAAGACAATTTGTTGAAAGATTTGCCACCATTGCCGCACGGCTACCTCACCGACCACTGAAAAAGAGACCTTCCGTAATCAGGATTATGAAATGTCGTTCAGACCACTGAAGGCGGCACTCTTCCAGCCCAATCCTAGCGGTTCCTACACAGTCTAGCAAGATCATCTTAGACGCCGACGCCAGCAACGGTTTCGGGCCGTCCTTTCCCAAGTGCAAGATGGTTAAGAGCTGGTGATCGAGTATTACAGGTGTGGATTCTCGAAACCGGAAAGGGTTTATTGCTTAAACAGAAAAGAACTTCTTGCAATGAGCATTGCTGCAGACCATTTCCACAAATATCTCTATGGTCGTCATTTTCTAATCTGCACCGATCAGGGCGCTCTGAAATGGCTTTTGTACATGAAGACACCGGAAGGACAATTGGTACCGGTCGTTTGCATAATAATGCCGATACTCTGTCAAGAAGACCCTGTAGGGTAGAATGCGGACATTGTCTGAAGACGTAACAGTGAGAGGGTATTTCCATCCGACAGATTCGCATATAGATAAATGAAGAGTGGACAACGGAATAATTTATCGAGAACCAAATGGCTGACCCAGACATTGAACCAATCCTGTCACTCAAGAAAAAACGGGCATCCAGGCCACAATGGGACGCAGTAGCTAAATACTCGGGCGTCCTGAATCGTTATGGATCCAATGGAACTAAGAGCAAAGAATTGTTAAAGAGAATGTGGGAAAGCAATGACGGTCGAGAAACCCGAGGTATTCCCAAAGAAAAAGTTGACACATGTTCAGCCAGTAAGAAACCGAAAATCCGCACCAAGGGCAGAATGCAGCAATACAAAGTGGGCGTCCCATTTGAGAGAATGGTCATTGGTGTCGTCGGTCCATTTCTCGAGTCTGAGATGGGGAACAATTAATTACAGCAAATGATCTGAGGCATATACGCTACCCAAACAGGAGGCAACCACTGTGGCGACAGTGTTGGCCTAACTTTGAATCCAATGTATGGGAATCAAGAAAACGACATCTTTGCATCAACAGTCAGACGGAACAAAATCTATCCAAGGTCGTCAGTAATAACCAGCATGGGATAAGCATATTCCCCTATTGCTGTTGGCCTATCATTCAGCTGTACATAAAACCACAGGACGGACTCCAGCCAGGGTACTATTCGGAAAGAACCTAAGATTACCTTGTGATTTGGCTTTTGGCTCACCAGAAGAACCGCCCAAGAAGTCAACGATTATGCCGACCAACTCCGACAGAACAGGCTGACAATACATGAAATAGCCCGAACACAGATGTTGGTCACCAGCGATCGGATGAAGACTCGATATGACCTCAAGGCAAATTCAGTCGGATTCCAAGATACAGACAAGGTCTGGCTGCACAACCCCCAGAGTTTATCTTATTCGCCGGAATCCAAGAACTAAGATGAAAATTGTTTTTTTGGATCGGTTCACTTTTTACCATGGATAGAATGATTACGATCGGGCCGATCAAAATTAAAGGGTGGGGGTGGGCTGTGTTATAAAATTCATTTTATGCCACTAAATAGAAAAATTACGAAACATTCTAAATTAATCGTTTCGATAGAAACAACGTAATAATAAAAAACAACAATGGCTATCGCGAAATTTCGATGGGTATATAAAAAAGCGGCGGCCTCGAGAAGGTTACTATAAACGCTCCGACAACAAAGAAATAATCATGACATTCGGGTATCGTCCACGCTCGCTATTTAAAAGGCCAAGTTGAGTAGTTTAGTTTAGTTTCAGTTTATATTCGTGTGATTGAATCGAAAGAAGAAGTCTGCTGTAGTATTACTCTTTTTTATAAACAGTGAATTTATGTGGTAAAAAAAGAGGTAGAAAGTGAATATTTTTGTACCTTTGATTTGAACCCACAATATCTATTGCAATAACTTTTTCTACTCTTTCTATCTGTATTTTTATTAAAAATAATGTAAGATGTAACTAAGTAATTCTATAAGAATATACATTTTTTAAAAGTAGTTGTCAGAACAGTGCAACATGTGCAAGTCCAATAAAGAAGTAGTATATACATACTACTTATTTATTGTACTTAGGCACATGTTGCATACTCAAGTACTCAGTATTCGAGTAACTAGAAGCGAAAGCAGAAGGCTACCTGAATTATGCGAACCGACCTGAAGAGGGCAGATGTGACTCTGCCGAAACGTCGTCATTTTGCTATCGATCCCGGCAGGGATCAGTTATCAACTACGCGGATGAATAATCCTGCTTCAAAATGGTAAACCATCTAATACATCAATAGTGCCCGTATACACCTTTACTGTATTAAAAAGAAAATTATTATTTATGAACTCTAAATATTCTGTTATAATTTGGCTATGGTTTCCCGGATGTGGAACCGCGTCTGATTTATTGCATATACTCAGTACTACAGCTCGCTGCCTGAATGCTTTTTGCTGAGCCATTATCAAGAACAAAAGTGAAAGTGAACATTCGACATAGCGTAAGTTATCAGAGTCTCGAGTGTACTTGGGGCAAACTCAATCATACAATTAAGACCTGACATGCTATTAATTTGTGGGGAAAGCAAATGTAATAACAAGAATTTTGAATTTTGAATATTTACTATAAATACTATAAAAAGGACATCCTGCAGGTCAACGGTTTTTATTTGTCTAAGATAAGTAATATTAATTTCTTAGTAACAATTATTTCTCGAAGAATTTAACACATAAAAGAACTACATATAAGAAATGTTTTGTTTAATATACTTTGTATCACATTATTTTTGTATCATAATGTAAACAACTTTGTATCCTCCCTTCTTCAACTTGATGCATAAAATAAATCGCCAAATATAAATATTCATTTCAATACATAGATAATAAAAAGGTTGTATCTACTACGGTTTGCTGTGGTTTAAACGCGGTACTTATGTTGTGTTTTTGGAGAATTCGGCCGATTCTATGGAAGTCTGTACGGTAGGGTGGTTCTTGGTTTTTCAGCAATATCTTCCTTTTATTTCAGTTGCGTATCCTGTCTCGTGTTGTGTTCTGTTGCTTGTTAGATTGTATGGTGTGTATATCCGTTTTGTTGGAGAGCAGCTGTAATCTCCTTTAGTTCATGCGCTTTGTGCTTGTCATCGGTTAGCTTTAGTGACCTCGAAATTAGTGTATTGGCAACTTCCTGTATTTTCGAGGGGTGTTGATGGGAATATCCATTAGTGTGTGTTGGTTTCCTGTAAATGGTGTGTTCTTTGAGTCCGGGCTGAGTTCTGGTCAAGGAAAGGCACCTGCTTGTTTTCTTCGAGCTCTAACGTGAATTGAATCCTGGGGTGGATGCAATTTAAATGATTTAAGAACTTGAGTAGCTCTTCTTTGCCAAAAGACCTCACGACAAATACGTCATCTACGTATCAGATCCATGTTTTTGGCTTAAGTTTTGCTGGCCGGCGCTTTTTCTTCAGACTATGACAGATTTGCAACTGCTAGAGACAGTGATGTGTCCATTGCTGCTTCGTCTCTATGTTTGTATATTTAGTTGTTGAACATGAAATAAGCGTTTTTAAGGCAGTGAGAGGTCGATTATGTGACTTGGAAGGTTTTCATTCTCCGAGATCTGTGCAGTGCTTCTTCTATTGGCATACTTGGGTACAGCGACTTGACGTCAAAACTGGCTATGATGTCGTCTGGATCTATTGTTAAGCTGTTGAGGATGTGTGTGAACTGTTGCGAATTCCTCACATATGAATCGGCTTTTTCTACTATCTGTTGTAGGATGCTGACTAGATCTTTTTGTAAATTGTTTAGTGGCAAATTAAAGGCTCTGACTATGTATGGCAGAGGAACGCCGTTCTTGTGGATTTTTGGGAGTCCATAGAATTCTGGGCTCCATACTAACCTGAACAATTTTTTATGGTTGGTTTTTTGCAGTTATAAAGTTTTTATTTATGCTTACGAAACATGAGTGCGGCAATGTTAAACAAGGAATAAAAAATATCCGAAGTACTGGTGAGTTTTTTATGATATCGCAAACTCAAGCTATTTGTAAAATTTCTCAATTCTATGTTGGTAGTGTCGGATATGTTATATGTTTTAGGTACCAACACTTTGTTTTTTTTTTGGAAATGCCAGTCAATAGCTTTATTCGAGGTAACAATTCGTTATCGATTCATTAATGATATCGTGCTCAGTTACATTAAAAGCATTCCCGGTACAGAAATTACTGAACTGGCAGTAATAATTCTGTGTTCGCGGTGAAGGAAAATTCGATTCATTATTAACTCTTAACCAGATTATCAGTTTTTGAATTATAGCTAGGATTCCTCGTTCTGACATGCACGTTTGAATAATTTTTACTCGAATTTAGTAATTTGTTATTTTGTGTTGCCTACACCGGGAAATTTACTTATTGTTAACTGTGTTTACGTTTGAACTTTAAAATTGTTGGGATAGATCTATTCGCATTTATACGACAATAAATTATAGTTTTTATCTGTACGCAGAGTTTTTTTTAGAATATTTGTCGAGATGAACTACTTAATTTCAAGTAACGAGGATTTGGAAGAACTTTGGAAATTGTGATTCATTATTTTGAATACATTGTGCCACAATTTAATAATCATCAGTTTGAGTTTCATTTTCGGATTAATCGTGAAATGGTGGAAGCAAATCGTTTCGCGCTGTCAGAATATTCAAACCTCTACCATAAATAGCAGTAGCAGAATGCAGACTGGCTCATTTAATTGACAAATATGTATTTCTATAATTTGACAGCATGGAAGAGTATATGAGATTTCTAGGGTAATGAATTAGTTCCCATGGCTTTCACGGTACACAAGAATTTTTTAGTAGTTCTGAATCAGGCATGCGCTCTTGAGTATAGAACTGAATAGATAACGAATTGGTTCCACGAATAAAGCTATTATTACTAAATGCTTTCTGATGTATGGAAATGTTACAAAACATTATTAAGTTGAAAAGAATTCGTTTGTAATGCCTCAGTAAATCAAACAGATTATATTGAACTGTTTTTTCATGAAATTAATTTTTTTGAAATAATTTGTTAAGAATCTATTTAGAAAGAATAGTTGTATCATGTCATAATTGAATTCAATAAATACAAAGACTACATGTTTAGAAAAACTATAAATTGAATACTTTAGTTTTTTAATCACATTTAATACATGATAAAATTGACATTTTTTACGACTGCGTCTCTAAACCGCCATTTTCCCAAATGAAATAGTTGGCCCTCTGCTGAAAATGAAGTTACTGAGTTTCTGCAAATGTTTAATCCTATGTCTATTCAACATGCTCTGGAACGTACTGCCCCTGATATATTTGAGACGTAACCGTCTCAGTAACCGTAAAGCCGCGTCCAGATCTGTAAAAATTTGCGTGAAATGCGTTCGTTGCAAAAATTTGTAGCCCAAATTTGAAATTAGTTTCACGCAAATATTTGTCGTGCGTCGTGTGCCTATGCTCAATGTGTGCGCCGAAATAAATTCAGAATTCGAGGTTATACCTACTTATAATTCAACATTTAAGTTTTTATTTTTTATTACATAGACAATTTAAGTTTTATCGTTTATTCAGATAAATATACAAATGAGTTAGGTGTTAAATGGCTCCAGATGCAAAATAATTAGGAAAGTCTTCTCTGATGAGATATCAGATATCAATAATATGCTTTGCTGTAATGCTGCACTATGTCTACAATCAACCATTGTCAGCTGTTGTTGGCACCTGGAAAAAATAGCATTCATTTAGATTAGCCAAACTAAATTTTTTTCATGTACAATTTGCCAATATAGGGAGTAATACCACATCTGTAATATTAAAAGAGGGATCTTTTGTAAAGCCCTCATCAGCTCCAAAGAAAATAAAATAAACAAACAAGTCGAATACACAGGAAGATCCGCGATTAAAAATTAAGAGTTTTACACTATGTAAATTAATTATAAACACAATTACTAAAATAAAAATGCGTTTTAACAAAAGTTTATGATTAAAATAAGCAAACTTGTTGGATCGTAAGATACGAGTCCCCGGTTGTCAGAAATCGTAATGCCTGGGCCAATTTTTCGTTTAAAGATATACACTTTGAACACAGTGTTTCCTTTTACAATTTTTGTTTCTATCGAGTTCATAAAATATTTAAAATTTTCAGAGACACGAAATTTTTTTTTAAATAAGCGGATCAAATACATTCATTTACATTACATTATTTCCTTTCTCTGTACAGATCCTTTACCCAATACTTTCTTTTTTCTTTATTTATGCTATTTAAGTGTTACACAGAACAAACCCCGCACATTTTCTTCTTAATTAACGCATTTAATAATATACCATTACTGTTACAAAGTGAGGTTAGTTTTTTGAAATCTGTACGTTTTGTGCTGCAAAACTTGCAAACGCGTCCTCATTAAGAACTGAATGCGCCGCATATCCTTTGATGTTTGTCAAAAAACCGACTCTGTGCGGATCGCGAAGCGTTGAATGTCAGATAAATTCTTGCTTGTGTTAAAATTTCCACATTGACACAAATTCTCCCTTACACACGAAAACTTGTGTTGAATTTGCCATTCAGCGCAAATTTTCGTAGATTTGGACGCGCTTTAAGATGATACGTTTACACATACAGTCGTTTTTAGTTTTCGTTAAGGCCTCTGCACATATAATCGTTATAATCGTTTTGTGCCTGTCGTCATAGAAGAAAGGCATTATTATGTCTTAGAGCATGCATCTTCTGGAGGTAGCCTGCAATGCACAAATGTCGTGCCAAGGATAGACAGAGAGGGCAATAGAGAGCAAGAGGCTATTTCATTCGATTGGTAGTTGCAGCCAATGAGCTCAGTGGAGCAGTTCCAAATATAGTGAAATAGCTTTTTACTCTCTCTATTTACCTCTTTTTCTAGCTTTGGCAGGATATTTATGCTATCACTAGGAAGTAGATGCTCTAAGTTTTATGTAGAGGAACTCCTTTGCTTGGTCTATGGTTTTTCATTTCATAAAACGATACCGGATACTTTCAACTTGTTACTACTCTTCCTATGTCGGTTTATTTTCAACGGTAAACATAACCGTAGAAAGCTACGCAATGTGGGGGGAGCCAGACGTATCACCTTACGGTTACAGATAAGTAGGTATTACATAATGCTTGTCCTAAGTCTCATTATACATATACACTGGTTATTACATTTGTGCATAGTAACAATATGACATGGATGACTTCTTTATTACGTTTCATTGTCATAATTATTTCTCGTTTTGTTTGGTTTTGTTTACTTTTCCTCCTGTATTTATATTGGATTTGAAGGTAATAAAGCGACTTCTGCAAAGGAAGCGATAATCAATTCCATTTAAAATATTTTGTATGTACTTATAAAATATTTTTTAACAATATTTGGAAGTTAATTTCATGTAAGTTTTATAATGAGGTATATTTTTTAGCAGAAACGTATATGTATAAGTACACATGCGTGTTGTCAATGTTATCAGTAAAATATAATTTAATTTGTGCACTAAAGCTTTCGCAGTCTGCGGCAGGCGCCTGGTATAGCGAGCCGATAGGCGAGGTCTATCGGCCTACTCAACCCGAAGACCATTACTCTAATGTGTAGACGATGTTCCCGGTCTGCTAGCGGACCTGCTTTACCGACCGTGTTAAACACGATTTTAGCTT
Organism: Octodonta nipae; assembly: GCA_034190945.1. NCBI lineage: Eukaryota > Metazoa > Arthropoda > Insecta > Coleoptera > Chrysomelidae > Octodonta > Octodonta nipae. Next base: position 80,703,865 of record CM067217.1, on the reverse strand, counting down.
GCAGGTGTGGATTATGGTAGGATTTGCCTCGGATCCTAGATTGTTGATTCCCTCCAGGAAGGGAACCCCAGTCCAACACCTCAAACGGCCGTCGTCTACCATCCCACGCTACAAGGGTGAATGCGTTCGTACGACCGACCAATGAGGTCCGACCATCCACCCAGGGGTATAATCCAGCTTTAGCCACCACGCGTGCGAGGCCAACTCAGTATGGAGAGCCACCGGTAACCTCACCCAGTGGGGGCTCATCTCTCCACCCGCACTCCCCATTTTGGAATTTTACGTTTAAGAGTTCCACGCCGATGGGTGACAGGTTCGACTCCCTAGACGAGAATCTCCCCCTTTTACTTTTCTGGACAAGCAGACATCCGCTTTCGAGGAGTAGGTGCCTCTACATGCGGGACCCTATGGCCCAGTTTTAGGAGTAACGGGCAGAGGTTGGCAAAGGACCAGACATCTCAAGCGACGGTCCCACTGTTACCCGCAAGGCCGTCTCATCGCCACAATTCCAAGGGAAAGCAGGTCTGACGACTACTTGTATTAAGGCTTAACAAGTCGACCTCGTTCCCTTTCGCTCAATTCCGAAGGAAAGTGTGTCCGGCGAACTACTTGTGTAAAGTTTTGACAAGTCACACTCGAGGGTGGGGGCCTTCTTCTTACCTAGTTACTAACGTGCACCGCCTTGTCGCCAGAAACAAAGCCTGGAATCGACTGCCATGACTCCGAAAGTTTTATGGGTATCCACCGGGAAGTATTTTTGACTACCCCGAAATATTATTTAATTTGTGAGAAAATGATAGTCCATAAAATTAAAAGAAGTTTCAGCTCTCTATCAAATTTCTAAGCTCTTTTATTTGTTTACGCAATTACTGTCGGTTAAGAAAAAAATGCGTTTTTTCACATATTTACTTAACAAACTGAGTGCAGATTCTAGCTTTATAGGTTTCAAACATACTATTAAACTATCAGACTTTCACAAGTAAAATTATTTATTTTGTTCTGAAAAAGTACCAAAGTTGTCACACATTTCGTATATAATTTAGAAAAAACTTGTCTTTGCAAAAAATAATGCAAAATTTGTTAACCTGCATCGGCTAATCTGATCAAACTGAGATCTGGGTGGTAACTCCAGTAACTTATTAAAACAGCACACTCTAGCTGAAATTAATAGTAAAACTTATGTAATACCCGTAAAGAAACCAGAAGTGAGATTTGTGTGTATATTTTATCAAGACTATAATATATTTAAAGATCACAGTATTTTTATCTAAGCTTAATAAGAATGTTGGACCGATAAACGGGCTTCCTTGTACTGATATTTAATATAAAGGATTTAACAGTTATATATCTTAATATGTGTGAACCAAGATTTAATTACAAATTAAAAAGAATTGTTAAGTTCCCTCCGAAGAATCTCTCTATAACTGTTACTCGATTAGTGCTAACCTTGCGTTAGCGAGAACAAAGGCTCCCACACTCTTATTTTTCCCATGGCAAGTGCGGAAATTTTACAACAAATTATTATGCTCAAGGAGGTTTTGAACCCCGGTCTTGTATTTGTAATTAAAGCATAAAATAAATAACTACTGTTAGAAGAAATATTTCAAGGATGTTGATGAAATCGCCTAGAAACATCATAATGACGTATTGCCAAATACCCTGGCACAAAAGACATTCATTTATACATAATTTGAAATCATTACCTATTTAATATTATTAATATACCATTTTTGCTTCCAAGTACATATCCCGTTTGTCTCGAAAACTCCTCTAACGATTTTGATGAACATTTCCCATTTGAGGGGGTTGATGGTTAGAAATTGATTAGAAAAGGTCTCGTTTGGGAAAATTCCTAGACAATTACTCTCCATTACTGGAACATATTGCAATAAATTTCGTGGGTTCAAAGTTAATTTGAACACAGATATTCAGGTTCACTTATGATGACTTTATTTACACCAAAATAAATCGACTATTTATATACTACTATTTACTACTGCAGATTTCTTTCGATGCAAATCACACACGGCATATAAACTAATATAAACTGAACAAACCAACTGAAATGTACAATTGTCCTTTCATAATTAACATGGACTTTTCCCGTATTTTTTCGATTGTTGTACGAGCGTTCTTTAAAATGTTTCTCGAGGTCAATGCTATTTGCCCTGTCGAAGATTCCGTATAGCCGGTTGTGTGTTTATGTTTTTTTTTTTGGCGGAATGATTAATTTCGAAGGTTTGTTAATTTTTCCACGCACGGCGTAAAATGCCCCCCATTTAATTCTGATCGTCCCGATCGGAAATATTCTCTCTATGGTTGGGAGCTAGTCGATCCAAGTTAACCACTTTCATGTTAGCTCTTGGGTTCCGTCAAATATGATAGACAACGTCATTGATCCTCTTAACCACTTCGTATGGACCATCCCAGGCGGCTGTGAGCTTTGAAGATTGACCTTTGCTCATCTGGGGGTTATACAGCCAGATCTTGTCCCTCTCTTGGAACCCGACTAAATTGGCCTTGAGGTCACATTAACTATAGCCCGTTCCACTAAGTCGTCATGACCTAAATGTACCGGCTCCACCATTCCAACGCATCTCCCAGGATTTCATTACAGCTGCCCATGAATAATCTGTTCCGTTCGACCGAGGATTTTGCTACATTTTTATGCAAGTCGTTTACCTGTTGACGGGACGTCAATACAAATTCCTCATTTAGGAATCGGCTGATTAGGTCCATACCCAGTATAAAACCGTCCTTATTCTCCGCTACTAGAGCCCTATGCCGGATTATATAGCACATCAGTCTCACTTTGTATTGACATGGACTCGCCGGTAACTGTTCTTAGCTGGATGTTGTTGCTAATTGGCTGGATTTCCGATAACCTCAAAACTCTGGACCTGGCAATGGACACATCGGCGCTGGTCTCAAAGGTGATGGTTATTGCGTGGCCATTGTGGTACCTCTGATGACTAGGCTGCTGTTTTCGCGGCAAAATCTCCGGATAGATACTGTCCTCGGGGCTTTAGCCTTTTTGCTAAAGGAACCTTTGGTACTCACGGTGATCTGATCTCTGCAAAGCTTGTTACATTTTTTTAATTTCTGTTTCCACTTTGTTTTGGATGGCACTGACTTTATCTTGTACTTCACTTTGTACTGTGTTTTTAATTGAACTGATTTCAACTTTTAACTGGCTTAGGATGGTATCCTTGTCATCTACTTTGGTTTTAAGAGTATCCAGTATTTTTTTATAAAATTAGTGTCATTATTTATTTCTTTTCTGTCTGACTCAAATATTTTCATTCTCTGATTAACTGCTTCATTAACTGCGTTACTATTTGCATTAGTTGTTCAAACTGCTGTTGTCTTTTTAATTCATCAGTCTGTCTCCTTAATTTAGTTTATTCACGTTTTTCTTTAAATATTTTAAATTCATTTGTCTCTTCAATTCAGTTTGTTCTTGTTTTTCGTCAAATTTCTAAAATAACCCCTCAATTAAGTTCTTTTCTTAACTATTTAAAGTAGAAACAAGATGATCTTGCTTTTCATCTATATTAGTTACAAAGGTTTTCTAATTCAATTTTACGCTTATCGTCAAAAGGTTTTACTTCTCTTTGTTGGATTTCAACTTGATGTTGTTTATCCTTTTTGTCACGTTTTTCCAGGATCCGAGATATTTTTTCGTCTATCTATCTAACTACACTTTATCGCACTTGCCTGAAACCAAATTGTAATAAATTTCGTAGGTTCAAAATTAATTTAAACACAGATATTCACGTTCACTTAGGATGGCCTTATTTACACCAAAATAAATCTACTATTTATTTACTACAGCTGATTTCTTTCGATACAATTCACACGGCATATAAAATTATATAAAATAAACAAACTAACTGAAATGTACTACTGTCCTTTATAATTAGCATAGAATTTTCCCGTATTTTTCGATGGTTATCTCATTGCTGTCCCAGCGTTTTTTAAAAAGTTTCTTGAGAGCAATATTTTTTTCCTCATCGAAGCTTCGATATCCAGTTGTGCGTTTATGTTTTTTTTGTCGGAACGATTAATTTCGAAGGTTTGTTAATTTTTCCACGGGCGGCGTAAAATGATTTTTATAAGAAAAATTTGATTAATAAAATTTTGCAATTTTTACTATGTTGTTTGAGAATTGATGACTTAAAAACACATATATTTTGTTATTTAATTTTTTGTAAGATTACTGATAGTAATAAATAAAATAAAAGATTGTCTAGTGAAAAACTATTTTTAAATATTTAATATTTTGGCCAAGCGTTTCCATGTTTTTCTAACTGCTATTCTCTGCTGCCAACAGTGGCAGCTCCAGCCATAGACCTCGAGGGGCACTAGAATGCCATTAACTATATCGACGAATCAAAATCCCAGAAAATTAAATCATGTAAATAGTTATATACATGTGAATGTATATCTGTTTATATATAAATTTGATGGCCTCGGGAGGGGGAGGGGCAGGTTTCCCTGGAGCCTCCTTTCTGGAGCCGCTAATGGCTATACATCATATTTTTGACAGCTTTCTTAATTTTATTCATGGGTCCTTCTGTACTGTAGAATTTGGACGTGCCCCGAATTGGACCTTCTTTATTCAAGTTTTATGGGCTGTGAACATTGAGGCAATGTGTAATGAAAATATTATTAAAGCGAAGTACTCACTCCTTATTTTGTGAGGCTTACTTAATTCGTAATCATTTAGTACGAAAATCCCCATGAACAGCCAAAACAAATTCAACTGATTAGGCAATTACAAAAATGTAGAGAGATCAGAATTTGAAGAAGATATTTGAGGTTTTTCATATTTATCGTATCCCGATCTACAAGAGGACACTAAAAACCTATTACTTACATAAAGTTGTATAAATGGTATCAGCGAGGTTAAAAGTCAAATGAATCTGGGGCATTACCTCTCAGACAGAGCTTTCTGGGATAAAGAAACTACTAGATCTGTCACAAAAAACTGGAGGAGTATGTTCTCGTTGTATAAGTAAAGTGCATTTCTATCAGGACTTCAGAGTGTTGCTGTCCGAACGATTATCAACCAGGAATAAGAGGACTACCGATCAGGAAAACTCCGATCAGTTAACAAAGATGGCTGAATGCTGATTAACTATCTACCAGACCCAGGGCAGTATCTATCCAGGGATTTTGTAGCTATAGAAACAGCATATTCATCAAGGGCACGAACATAGACTAGTTACCGTCATATTTGACACTGAAGCCGCTGTGTCTATTGCTAGGTATGTCTTGAGATCATCTGATATATGACCTATTAACATCATCCTCCAGCTAAGAACATTTATATCGAGAACTGCCGTTAATGGCAACCTTAGCCTTTTAATTGCAGAATTTGTATTGCATGTCAGCACCAATATCTATCACGATTGTCGTGCAGGCCTCAACAAAATCCTCCCGGTCGAACTGAGCAAATTAATTATAGGTAGCTGGATTAAATTCCTGGAGGTGCGTTGGATTGGTGGACCCAGGACAGTTATTTAATGATTACTTGGTTGAACGGGATATCATTGAAGCTAGACGAGACATACCCATCCGAATACCGAATATGTCAAACACCGATAGCCATATTGATGGATTGATAAATATTTCAACAGCGAAGGATGCTGATTTTAGTAAAGAATTTAAGACTTGGATGATATTAATCACTAGAATTAAGAACTCCACCTTGAAGCACAATCGCTGGAAGTATACCATTTTAGAAAGGGGACTTCCAAGATTTTTGGGTCCCTGTTGATACTACAGGTTTGTTGAGGGCAGACCATCGAAAAGAGACATATTAATATAATCAAGAATGCATTCCGACGGCTGCTTTATGGTCCACCCATTCTGGAATTTCCTACAGAGTCTGGCAAGTTTATCCTAGAAAAATATATAAAATGGTTTCGAAATATTAGTCTTTAACAGTCGAAATGACTTTAGGGTCCCTAGGGAAATACGCCAAAACCCTGTTATGTCAAACTCTTTTAATAGTACGTATAAATTCTCTTTCAGAAGACATAAGAAAATTAATAATAAATGATTTGGGTTTAAGGTTAATTATTACGAGACAAAATAAAATTGAAGTACCTAATAACAGTAAAAACCTAGATATGTTTTTATTCATTATTGTGATACAATATGAAAGGTTATTAATTCAGAAATATAGGAAAATAGTAAATTTTCACTGCAATTGGTATTGACAGGTCCGAGCGTTTTTTTTTACATATCGGTTTTGTTTGGTTTTGATTGGCCAACCCGATGTATTTCTAGTTTTGGTGGAAACAGCGTTACTGTTTTGATCATCATGTAAAAATGATCTTTTAAACCTTTTGTTTCTGAAAATTAGTCAATTGATTCTCAGAAAGCATACAAATCAAATTTGGTAAATGAATTATTTAATTAAGTACGTACCTATTTATTTACAGGCATAAAAATCGAAAATGACGCCTCTTAATTAAAAAATATATAACGAATCAAAAGTCAGTACATTTTTTCATTAGTTTCTTCGTTTAAAATAAATTGCAAGGCAAGAGTCAATTGTTTTCATTAATCTAAGAAATGGGTTTTATTACTCTTCATCCAACTTCGGACCCATAAAAATTTTATATTAAAGATCACTGAAATATATAAACAGTACTTAAAACATCCCTACTGTTATAACATTGCAGATAGGTACCTACTATCTCAGTTTTTTTCTTGGTTGAAACTTATTATACAATGTATTTTAGCAAATAGCACTCCTTTATACAAAAAGACGAAAAGTATCGTCTGAAAATGTTTATCTACAATTTAAATATCTCATTTAGGAACTTCACACACAAGCGCACTTGATGTAATAATTAATAAATTACAGCAAGCAAAGTACAGACTAGGAACCCTCGCACCTGTTCCGTGACGTCAAGAACTTCCTGTTCTCACGAGATTTCATCGCGCCGAAATAATTACATCCGAGCGGACACCAAGTTTTCTTTCTATGTTTATCCTTGACTTGAAGTAGGTAGGTACAGTGACTACTATTTGGTATAACGCTGTGAATATTTAAAGGGGTTTATGTGTAAGGCAATGTTTTTATCCTCAGCCAATGAGATATTTCTATATCTTTATTCGTTTTGTCATAATTTTTCATTGAGGCAGAACAATTTTAATTTCCCAATTTTGTCAAATTGATTTGAATTACCAAACCGTCTGTTTAAATTTATCTAAACAATGTAAATAAAGTTATGGTCTACTATTCATATTGAAATAAATTGTCTGTTTAATACAACATTCATTCACTATTCATTTGGCTTATTGTTGAAGAAGGCAAAAAAGAGAAAACTAATTATTTATCGATTTTCGAATTACTTATTTAATGCTACTTTTCTGATATCCGATTTGACCCTATATAAATATGAGATCAAGTTTATCCTTACCACTCCGACAGCTTAACGTCAAATGATCTGTATTTCAGTTGCTGATTGGTTACTGTGAAAAAATGTATCAAAACCACGAGAAGAAGAAGAAGAATATGCTACATGAAATCATGGACTGCTGCAATAGAATATAAATACTAATTGTATGCCCCACAGGAAATTGTTTTGGTTATGATTTATAAATTTATTACGACTGTTTTATGTTACATTGAAAAATCTATTCACCAAGCCTTTTTGAAAATATGTGGGTTTCAAGAAGAAAACGGAACTTTTCTCAGTTTTTGTTTATATTACTTACAGAGTAATATCGTTCAATGTACGAAATGAGTAGGTTTGAATAATAAATATCTCTAGTGAAAATCATGAAAAAATGGGTACTGCATGCATCTAATATGTAAGCAAAAACCTAATCCGATGTAAAATTAAAAAATTATTTCTTGATTTTAATAAAATAAATTATGTTTAGCTGCTAGTTTTCGATGCGTCTAGAATGCACATAACAAGAGCTAAGTAAAATCGCAATTAACAAATTACTTCAAATGCTGCATCACTTGAAATAGAAATTCAGATAACTACAAACGTGACTAATCTATTTCCAAAATAATATGTGAATGTACATTATTTGTAGTAATTATTCTTCTTGTTAAAAAAAGTGACGTAAATAGTTAAAAATTATTGTTAATCGAAAAGACACACAACAACAACAACAACAAATATGTCAAATATTACTGAAATAGTTATGAAAGTTACAAACTAAAATTTGTTATATGATCAACTATGTGATTGTTCTACAATTAGAACAAAAAATATTCATGATATATCATTGAGAGCAGCGACCTGTAAAACAAACATTGCAAGAATCATTTTTTATCGTTTTTCACATTTACTGGCACATTTTTAGATCCTCCAAATTGTTATCATATTAATTACCAATTACCAAAATATATGTAAATTTATGTATGAGTAAAATGTTTACTTTTCTATATTGGCCCATATGTTTACCACTGTTCACTTTAAGTACTCTATATAGGAGGCACCGAATCGTAAACATCCCAAAACGACAAGTATACGTTACAATGAGTTATCTTCCTCAAGTACTGAAAATTCCTTACCGGCAGCCCTTGTAATCCCATAGGGAGAAACATTATCTAATTCCCATTCATCCAAAATTAGATATCCTAAAGATCTTTGGCAGAAAAAGCCTTTCTAGAAGCAACTAAATATGAACAATTAATATAATTTAAGTGACATTAAGAAGTTATATCTATTAACCTAATGGTTTAAAAATAACTAACCTTACTAATAGTTGCAGAAACTGAAAACATATGTATTATTAATTATTCATTCATTTAGTATATATTATCTCAGATGTAGATAACTATTCATGATTCCTAACTTCATTAATATGAGCTTTTACAAATTATATACGTTTTCCTCAGGATACCGATTATGTAACCTACAATAGTTTTTACGCAATAATTTTACCAAAAATATATTTAATTCCGTAAAAAAAATTGATTTTTAAGGCAAAAATGACATTTTAAATAATACTTTTTAAACTTTTCGCCAAAACAGTAGAATAATAATGAAGCGTGTGTGTGACGTCATGCTTTTGCATTGTATTGTAATTATTTTGTGTGATAATCATGAATTCTCGGTTTCGAACCCGGGAACTTTGGATTTGCAGCCGTGTGCTTTAGACTCTAGACCACTTGTCTTTGGTTGACATAGAAGCTCCAGATGTTTATAATACTTTGTTTATTACGATAGCAATACGATGAAACTTATCCCTGTTTTTTACACGGATGACTGAATTGGATGAGTATTTCAAGAACGAAGCAAATGAAATTTAAAATTATGCATTTCATTATCCTGCTCATCTATTTTTATATGTGTAAGTGTGGGCTTCCGTTAAGAAGCTTCCCAAATACATTTTAATTATTATTGAGAAGTCTTAATGTAAAATGTTTACTTGATAATATGAAGCTATTTTCTGAATGGTAACAGTGGCATCTTTTATTTTTTCTGAGTTCTTTAGGAATATTAATTTCATTCTTGATTATTGGCAACGAGGAACGGCTGAATTCTATAGAAATACTAGCTATACTATTGCTTTCATTTGGTAATAATATATAAAGAATCTGCTTTAATTTTATTAAATTAAAGCCATTATAAAGCCGTTGCCAATAATCAAGTATGAAATTAATAATGGTAATATCCTTTTGAACAACCCCATATCGGGAGAGTTCATAAGGTTTTTATGTTTTAAAGTTTTCCCTTATGGCTTTAATGCGATCTCTGGATCATCAGAATTTCTTTGGTCTCAGTTTTGGCGAATGTACTCTTATAACAAAGTCGTACCAAGGAACGCCGCATGATTCTTCCAATTTCAAAGAAGCTTTGTTATTTCACATGATCTTTAAAAAAATGTTTGCTACCCTGTATATATTATATATCAAAATTGCAGTAAATTCCCTTGTTACATCAGTTTTATTCTCCAACATTAATGCCAAATTATGACTACGATATTTGTCGTTGCAAATCCTTAATTTTTTAAGTTTTTAATTTCTTGTTCATTTTGTGTTAAAACCATTTAGACCTTGAAGCGTTTGGATTTTTGAAATATACAGACTTTCAAGTTTATGTGGTGTTATTCCCAAAGAAAAAGAAAAATATGAAGCTAGTTAATGTATAAATTTAATGGCAAGTTTAATGGTGTTCTTTCTGAGGTCTGACGTATGTCAAATCTCTAATTTAATGTATGACAAAGAGCGAATTGGAGTTTTTATTAGAACGAACAGCAAATTTTCTGCAGGTATTGTATATTGTTTATTTACTATATATTATTGATTTGCTATGAAAGAAGAGACTCTTAATGTATTACTTGGTCCCTGTTTGTTGCACAGAGAACTGAATTGGATGGGCATTTCAAGATCGAGCCAGTGTGTAGTGTCCGTCGGTCGGGTCGGTTCGAAACATATGAAATTTAAAGTTATGCATTTCATTCCCTTGCTTATCTATTTACATATGTGTAAGTGTGGGCCTCCGTTAAGAAGCATTCGCTTCAATTAGACTATATAGCCCCTTTAGACAACATACGAGTATGCAAGCAAAATATTGTTAAAAAATCTACCAAATATAGCTAGTCTATTGCGACTTTTAGGCACACATTTTACCATGTAAGCTGCTTAATAGTCTGTTCGGAAATTGGAGTACAAAACCCTTATCATGGCCTGATCCCAAAAAAGCGAAAACTATTGAATAATTAGTGGCTTGCACACCAAATGTTTTGGTGAACTATATTTCACCTGGCTATGGAGGAAGAGTTACTGATACATTTAGAATCATCTGAGTTTATTCAAGTCTTTACAGCCAGGTATGTATGTGATGGCACGTAGAGGTTTCCAACATGCCGAACAATATTTACTTATGGAAAGAGTAAACTTGTACGACCCCCAAGTGTTGTCATTAGCGCCATTTAGTCTAAAAGTGAAGTAAAAGAAACGCAGCAGACGTTTACTTTCCTATGTTCGCCCATATATTCACCACAGTTCACTTTAAGTACTAAGTACTCTACTTAGGAGACACCGAATCGTAAACATCCCAAAGCGATAAGTATACGTTACAATGAGCCATCTCATTCAAGTACCGAAAATCTCTTACGAGCAGCCCTTGCAGTCCCATAGGGAGAAACATTTTCTAATTCCCATTCAGGAGATAGCTAGTTTAAGGATTCATCTTGAGAGGGTAATTAGACGTTTAAGAGAATTTAATATGTTAAAGCCGTATGCCTAAATGTCTAAACAAAAATTTTGTAAAAGTACTTGATGATGTTATGATAATTGCAGATGCTCTAATAAATTTGCATGACTTGCTTATTAAATGAAAATACAAAATTACAATTATTCATTTTATTTACAAAACCTTACAATGTACTTTGGTACAACACTGGATACACTCCATCTTTTCACAGAGCTTCTACAAGTTTAATGGAATCAGACTTATAAGGGCCGTTATGTCAGCTTTGTTATTTGTGCTGTGTTACTATCAGCTATGCAGAAGTAACCCTTTTGTAGCCATGTCAAATATATTTGCATCTGCATATTAAATTTCTCAGTGGGTTTGACGCTTTTAACATAATTTTGGTACGTCCTCGCACGTGTGAGACAATTTCAATAATAGCGTTCTCACTTATCCCATCTGGTGATCCTGCAATCATTGGCTCTAGACAACAGGAGGCCTCACTTCTTCATTTTGTTCTCAAATAAAATACACTTAGTTTTGCGTACTTCATTTTTTAATATTGTACCACGTTTCATCGCAGGTGTGTCTGGAATACTGCCTCCCATTACCAGTGCTATAAGAGTTCCATCATTCAAATTCATAAACTCGGCATGCTGTGATTCTGCCATATCGCAGTTCAAACCAGAGATGGTTTTGGTGCTGCTCTCTAGACTCTACTTCAATTCTAGTAATAATTTCATTTGTAATGTCGCAGGATTTCTCCTTATATTTCAGTACAAACTGATGAATTGATACACTTTTCGTACTATTTCAAATATAAGTGGACTGATGATATTTTAATAGCTTACAATTATCAAGTTTTTTTTTTCTCCCTATGTATAAAAACTTATACGTACGCTACTATTTGATGATAAGTTGGGTGCACCATTTAATATTTTCTTCGCTGTCATATATTTGAGGCTAGTTCCAACCTTGGCCAGTTTAGATTTCTTTCAGTAACACGCTACAGCTGAATAAGATTGCTCTTCACTCCTCTCCTTTACAGGCGACGCAACCTTGACATTGTACAGAAGTCCTCTACTACAGAGTGTACAACTTTGGATTTACCTACCTCATGTTCTAGGCAAATTTCAGCCTTCACCATACAAGTTTTTCCATCATGCTTAAGCTGTACATAGCTCACAGCGTCTTCACCGTATGATAGACGTGCAAATTTAAAATAAAAAACAATTATTTGTAGTATTTCTTTGATTCATTATTTATTACGAATTTAAGTCAGTTCTTTCATTGTATATTAAGAGGTTAAAAAAACATGTTCGAACGACTAACGTGATACAAAAGGCCAAACAATTTTGGAAAGCATCACGAACTTCTTGATTGGTGTTTGACTTAATATGGCGGAATGTAATATTCTATATTTTTGTTTATACTAAAATAAATATAATATCACTTTTAATCTAAAAACGAGAGTTTTTTAGAATTTCTTCAACCTGTATTATTTTTTAAAATCAAAAGGTTTATAAGTAGCTAAAACTATTAAACTTTAGCAACGAAAACAAAATGAACCAAATAAAACTCCACTCCTAATGATCAGCTATTCCAGGAGAGTGATTGGAAAAGTGCTTTGGCACCTGACATGTTTGGCTACTTTCAAAATTCCTACATCCATCCCTTAAAATATTTTACATTTATTTGTTATTAAGTAGCTGAGCAGTATCACTGCCATCTGCAGCCTCCTTTATGTTTACTTCTAAAAGATTACGGGGATAATGTAAGGTAAATATTTTTAGTTACTAAACACATATTTTTCAATCTCTAGAAAACACATGTGTTCGTTCAATGACAGAGTGACCCAGGATTTTACTCAGTATACCTACTAGTCAAGTGAATTTACTAAAAACTACTTACTAAAACTGCAAATGTACTATAAATTAGTATTACACGTATTAAAATTTATTCTAAAACACAGCGGTATGTCAAAATTAAGGAAAATGTGCACAATTTAAGGTAAAATTAATCAAGTTAATTCATGATATGCTGAAGATTATTTTAGGATAATAATCGAATAGTATCAACCACCGAGTTTTAATGGGAAATTTATTTCTTTAATAATTAGTCTGACATAAAAAGAGATCTTTGGTCTATTGAAAATGTAGGAATTATAACGTGTAACGTGTAACGTTTGGATGTATCCTCATGCCTCAAATTTATGTAGGATCGTTTTTTGATAGAACTAAAACATTGTGAACTAGTTACCTCTGCCTCGCCCTTCCAGTTTCATTAATACCTATTTAGGAGTACCTATTTAGGATTAAGAAACATAAGCTTTAGATTAAAATTATTTTTTCATCAAAACAATAATAATTTTTAAGGATACTTCTGATGTTCTGATACATATGTTGTTAGAATTACATTAAATATGCATGAATTGACTTCCCACTTACTTTAGAAAATGAATCATATTCGGGATTATGCCTTTCGGATCGTTAAACACAAATTGTTTTTTTTCGTATTTCTTTTTTGTGTGATTGTAGTAACAGTTCAGGACGGTTCATGGTGTGGATAAGTTGGCCACTAAGAGCTAGGATGGGTCGGAAGCGTAAAAGAGAGTTAACGCTTGTGTAGTTAGGCTGTTTCCGGTTCCGGTACTGAACGTCGATTGTAGATGGTAGATGAGTCGATAAAACATTTTTCGTTTGTCGTTTTGCCATAGGCGTTTCAGATATTATTTTTGTAATGCACATGATAAAAGTTTCACTTTAAAATTACTATTGAAATTTAAAAGGTGTATAATAAATAAACATTTTTCAATTTGTTGGAGTATTTAAGCAAAATGTATATTTGTAATTTAATAACAATACTAAATGGAATATTATGCACAACCCTTACAAAGTGTGCTCCTAAATTATAATTAATTTCTCTTCATGAGTACTCAAACTTCCTACCTTCTAGTTAATAGGATCTGCTTAAAAATAGTAAAGTATTTGCAAAAAAGTATTTATTTTCATGTATCACCATCATGATGAATTAGAAATTGAACACATACAAATGATTAAAAAAAACTGCTAGTGACGCTGGTATATTATTTCAAAGTCCCAACCAAGTGTACAGAAAATAAAGCATAAATTTCAATATAGTTGTTTCAAGACCAATATCTCTCAGCCAGGAAATTGATATATCTAAGAGTTTTATGATTATTTCGAGATTATATCAAACATTTCAAACGCCTGACATTAAATTGATTCTGGGGCAGGATCTATCATCTGTTGAATTAACTTCTTTGGAGCGAAAGGGATTATATTGCGACATATAAGAGCTTCAAGAAACAATTCTACTGTAACCCATGCTACATGTATATATATATATATATATATATATATATATATATATATATGTATATTTGTTTTTAAGTTTTCGCGGGCATTAAATGTTTTAGGTGGTTTCCGGGAATTCATCCGCGTAGTTGATAACTGATCCCTGCCGGGATCGATGGTAAAATGACGACGTTTCGGCAGAGTCACATCTGCCCTCATCAGGTCAGTTCGCATAATTCTCGTAGCCTTCTGCTATTCGAGTAACTAGAAGCGAAAGCAGAAGGCTACGAGAATTATGCGAACCGACCTGAAGAGGGCAGATGTGACTCTGCCGAAACGTCGTCATTTTACCATCGGTCCCGGCAGGGATCAGTTATCAACTACGCGGATGAATTCCCGGAAACCACCTAAAACATTTGGTGCCCGCGGAAACCACCTAAAACATTTGGTGCCCGCGAAAACTTAAAAAGAAATATATATTTATATATTCTTTGAACCTATATTATTACAATCAAACTTTATTTCATTACTATATATATATATGTTTTAGGTGGTTTCCGGGAATTCATCCGCGTAGTTGATAACTGATCCCTGCCGGGATCGATGGTAAAATGACGACGTTTCGGCAGAGTCACATCTGCCCTCTTCAGGTCGGTTCGCATAATTCTCGTAGCCTTCTGCTTTCGCTTCTAGTTACTCGAATACTAAGATTTTCTGAAGCGAGCGCGCTGTTATATAGTCGCGGCTCGGCGCCTATCCAAACAAACAAATATATCACTTCTTTTCAAAATGACTTTTTTAAAAAATTATTTATTAAATAACAAACTTTAAAACTTGAGTACAATAATATTAACACTAGAAGTAAAGGAAATCATCTGCCGGACTGAAATTCGTGAATAACATTTTATAATAAATAATGTGCTGACTCTATATAAACTTAAACAATGAAAAGGAAAGAAATTCTGTGAAGTCAAAACAGCAGATGAGCAGATTTTATCTATACGAGACGAAAGTAATATAATATGAAAGATTAAAATGTGAAATAAGATGTACTACGTGACAATTTGGAAGAAAAGTATAATATTACATTATGAGAAAAAAGGTGTTATGTGTTATGAATTACAATGTTATAAAATATAATATTAGAACTTATTATTTTAAAGAGTCTATTAAATTCCTATATAACAACAAAAGTTGATGCTATGCTTCAACTTTTCAGACCATTGGTTTGAGTTCATCTTCTTCTATGGGTTCCTGGAGTTGGAGGCTTGGGCGTCTTCTGGGGAAAAATCTGAAGCGTCTGGTTTCGCTTCGACTTCGCATTGGTGGAGGTGATGGCGGGTCATCACTAGTGGTGGCTATGGCTAGTAGTCTGGACTTTCTTCTGCTTTTGCACTTGTAGAAAATGTACAAAAGTATTAATGCGATGATGGAAGTAATGGTTAGAATTGTGAACCAAGATGTATGTTTTTTAATAAACGGCTGGTTTATTAATTTGTCTAATTCGTCGGAATATTGATTGAGCTTGTGTTGTGCTATGTTCAGGTCGTCGGCGTCGATCTTGTTTAATCTGAGTACGTTCCAGATCACGTACTTCTTTGGTGGGATGGATTCACAGCATTTGTAGGGTATTTGAACTGGATGGCTCTTGTATGTAATATTCTGGGAATCTTCAATTAACCTTTTTGAATGGATTCGAGTATTGCCGATGAATGCATTGCAGTCTGAGTGCAATTGGAGGATTGAATTGGTTGCAATGGTTTTGGTTACAACGTTGTTGCCGCTACACTTTATTGTGATTGGTAGAAGATCGGAAACAGAAATTAGCCATACATTTGTACTGATTTCGTAAACATTGTAGTCTTTGGCATACAGTATCGAAGTTTGACAAACTTTTGGAAGGAAGGTGGACTGTTATGGTTGGTAAAATGTGATGGAATCCTGTTCGGTCGTCCAGAATGGGGATTGGGTATAGACGATAAAGGATAAAAGTTTCAGGATTCACTAAAGAGATTTTCAAAACGAAAATTATTTTTGTATCTAACTGAAATGCTTCTAACTCTATAATGTCAATATAATGTGCAATATTATGGGCGTAAATTGATAAAGGTAAATTATTTTTATGCAAAGATTGAGAAACAAGTTGAAGAGATTCGACTAAATCGGCGGGGGTTATTATTGAACTGTGTAACATTTTAATACGGGCGAAAGATATTGCTGTCCAAATAGTCTGAAATAAAGTAATTTCTATTCAAAATACGGTTTCAATCTGTCAAAATTTACTTTTGTAGATTGATTCGTTTCGGGGTTTAGAAGAGTTGCAGAATTTTGGAAAAGTTCAGTTATCTGAAAAGGACCATTAAATTTGTTTTGTGACTTACTTAAAATTTGGGATTCTTTTAAATATACCTTGTCGCCTATGTTATAAGTGGGTCGACTTTCGGGTACGTGTTGGTCGAAACGTGCTTTGGCTTTTCCTTTTTGTTGTTCGGCTGTGTAAATTTCGTTAACTCGTCCCTGATTGTTAGAGCATAATTTCGAGTGGGATATTCAAAGATATCGATATTGACTCGCTCGAAAGGTGTTTTCGGAGTTTCTGTGATGACTAGGGGGGAATTCAAGTTTTTTCGGCATATTTTGACTTTTTGACAAATTTCGCATGACGATGAAATTTTCAACGTTTTTTGTCAAACCGGTCCAGTTATACTTTCTCTTTTATTGGCCTTACTGTTTCATTAATTCCGCGATGCAAATTGTTTTTGCCTTGATGGTAGTGTTCTAAAATCTGAGGTATTTCATCCTCTGAGGGTGTAGTTATGACGTTTTGGCATATTTTTAATTTAATGTGTTTGTCTGCAAAGACATAAGAAAAAGTTTCAAGGATTGGGAGTTCTAAGTTGTTTTCGACGTAATATGTGGTTTCAAGATCGAATTTATCTCGTGATTTGTAAATAATGTAGAAAAGAAATTGTACGACTATTTCAGGGTCAAATGGCAAGGGGATTATAAAGTATTTGCGATCTTTAACTGATTTATTTGCGAAGGTGTTGATGGAATTGTTTTCGAATGTGATATCTTCTTCGAAAATATCGTCCATGATTCGTTCGTGTAGATCAGTTAACTTGTTTTGCCAGAAAAATGAAATAATTCGTTTATGGGATTTGTCCAGAAGTTGGGAATTAGTAGTTTCGATCTTTGAATAGTCAATTATTGACCTTGTTTTATATAAGTCAACAAGTTTATTAAATTCGTTAGTAAGGTGTTCGTCAGTAAGTTCAGGTTCTAGTTCGGGTTCGTCTTCTGAATCGGTGTTATTGAAAGCATGGATTTTTGACTGAAAATTGGCGATATGTTGGAAGTGGTTGACTTTAATTCGCGAGAGAGCATCGGCTTTTCTGTTTATCTTGCCTGGTTTATGTTCAATTTTATAATTGGGTACTCTTCCAACTTTAGTCGCCTTTATCTGGAAATTGAAGGTAAGCCTTAAAAATAACATCATTATATTAGAAAACAAATCAAAGAAACGCACATTCCACAGACTGCCTGTTTATCCTTGATTTCAAATATGAAAAACAGAAAAGCCACGTACTTAGCAACTAAACACATTACACCAACAGAACAATACGGGGATTAAATTATTCAATCACTCCACAAAATATACCTAAACTAGGTGTTGCGATCGCCCAAAAACTGTGAAGTTAAAGTAAACGAATAAGAAATAAATTACCAAATTAATCTTACTCCTAGGAAATATGCGTAGAAAACTTAAAAAAGGCCGATTAACGCTGGTTACTGCAACACACCTTATTAACAAGGATCATATTCTAAGCTCAAAAAAGATCACGCAAAATATAGAAAAAGCCGCTAAGACATTATAACAAAACCAAACAAGAATTCACTCATTAGAACGAAAACACTTAACACCACACTATAGTAAACCTCCACATTTATATGGCGTTCCAATATCTGGTTTCGAAAATAATCCAAACAATTTAAAACACTAACGATTTTTTAACAAAATTAAAAAGGCACACAAAGTGCATTACAAATTATAAAAAATAAATACAACAAGATATTACCTTACACAACAAAACAAAACTAAACATTGACACAATTATGAACTAACCGAACTTTGCTAAACACTAATATTTTCAATTTGCAAAACAAGAATTTGGTATGGCGATCTCCTAAGGACATCTTTAAAAATCCAACTGATGGCTTGCACTGATTACAGTCAAGACTGCACAATAAAATTTACAATCGCTTATCTTGAAAGATAGAACGTACTACTTATCGAAAACCTACAAATACTAATAGATATTTGAATTTTCACTCCAACCATCTTTAAATGTAAAGAAAGTGTTGTAAAGTGCTTAAGAAGAAGGTCAATATTATCTCTACTTCAAAACGAATATCCCCAAGACTGTTAGCGCAACAACAAACCAGCACAAATAGATATGAGGTGTATCGGAAAAAATTAAGGTCAGCGTTAAAACTGAGATGTTTAACGGGTTCTAAAAATTGTGTGTACAGTGTTTTGTGTGAATTCTTATACCGGTGAAACTTGAATGGAAAAAAGAACATCAATATAACATTTCCAGAAGACATGTGGACTTACAATCGAGACCGGCATAGGATAGACATAAGAAGAATTTTAGTGTCAACTTTTCAGACCTTCATTTGGACAGAATTTACTGCTTAACCTCAGCGTCAAGTGATCGCCAAACGACACAGTGTCAAATTTTTTGAGCGAAAAATTTTTTAGAAAAAAGCCTCGAAAACAACACTAAACGATTGACAACGACTCCAGACTCGGAGTTGAAACGTCTCCATACACAGATAAGTATTACTATACAATACATTACTTATATACAGGAATACTGGTTGATCATTTTATAGACATCTCTTTCTCTCAAAAAACTGTGAGGAAGAATCTCTGTACAGACAACCAGTAATCCGGGCAATTTTACGAAATTGCCTTATACACTTTGTTCTACATATACAATTTTTTAAATACTTATCTGTTACAGGAAAAAAAATTTGGAGGAGAGAAAACCCATGAATTGTACTCTTCCAACTTTAGCGCCATCTGGCAAGTCTACTGCCTGGATCCTTGATTGAGAAAAGCCACGTAAGCGGGCGGTGATCGGTGATTAAAGTACAACGGAAGGCTTTGACTGCCCACACAATTTTTCGGGGTTTGGTTTTACACCTTGTTGCGTAATTAGATTCTTCAAAATTTGACTTTCTTTAAATCATTGAATACAATCGGAATCTTTAGTGTCCTTTTGAAGCTTTTCTTTAGCGAAATTGGGAATAAATCTTCTATAGTAACTCACATTTGTCGGGTTGAATCTTAAGATTTGATGTGCGAAGACGTTTGAAGACTTCGGTCAACCGGGAAATGTGTTCGTGAATCGTTGGGGAGTATACAATGATATCGTCCATTTATACTAGGCAACGTTCATTTTGAATTCCAAGGAGTATGTTGTCCATGACACGTTGGGCGTTCTTTAAACCGAACGGCATACGAACAAACTCGTAATGGCCGTTTTCGACTGAAAATGCTGTCTTGGGGATGTCTTTAGAATCGATCTCTATCTGATGAAAACCGGAGGCGAGATCTAAGGTGGAAAAATATTGGCATTTGCCAAGTTGATCTAAAAGATCGGAGATGTTTGGCAAGGGGTATTTGTCGTCGACTGTGACTTCATTCAGTTTCCTGTAGTCAATGACGACACGCCATTTTTGTTTGCCTGAGGCGTCTAATTTTTTGGGAACAACCCAAACTGGGGAAGACCAAGGGCAAATAGAATGACGAATGATGCCTTGATCAAGCATTTTACTGACTTGTTCTTTAACCTCTTCTTTATGGACCTGCGGGTACCGATAAGATTTGGTATAGATGGGTCTGGAGGTATTTGTCTCGATCGAATGTTTGATTTCGTTCGTAAAAGATAATGCGTCGCCTTCTAAGAAAAATATGTCTTGAAACTCTAGACAAAGGCTCGTAATCATATCTTCTTCTTCAACGTTTAAGTGATCTGTTCTGAGTTGTTGTCGAATTAATAAGTTTCTGTCAACTGGCTCAGAGTCATAAGAGTTGTTAAAATTGAAGCAGGGTTGTATTTGAGTAAAGGGTTCTCTAGTGAAGTTATCGAAATTAATTGTTTTTGGGGTGGCGTTGGCGTTTATAACTGAAGTGAGGAATTCGCCATTTTGGTTTACATATACCAAGGAATTGGGTAATCTGACTTTTTCTTTTTCGATAGTATGTAGAACAGCGTCGGTATTAGCAAGGTGACATCGCAGTTTACATACTTTTTCGGTGCGGGGTTCTATAGAGATATAGTTCGGGAAATTATTGGGTTTTTGTGTGTTAGGAATTGTTGGAGATGCGATATCTGAAGAAGGCAAGGTGGGGACCTTGTGAAGAGCGATATCCTTAAAATTTGTTCTAAGTTGCTTAGATTTTAAGTCTATTACGCATTCGTAATGTTCCAAAAAATCTAAATCTAAAATGCCATCAAAGTCGATGTCGAGATTACAAATAAAAACTTTGTGGGGGTTACCAGGAGCAAATGGTACAAGGGTTGACTGGGAAATTGAAATTTTTTGATCAGTGATGCCCTGAATAATTACATGTTCTTGGAATCTTTGGGGAAAGTTTTTGACAGTTTGCTCTTTGAAAATTGAAATTCCTGCGCCTGTATCTATAAGCAATTTGTATTGACCAGTAGCTTCGTTTATGTAGTATAAGTTTTTGGGGTTGACAGTGTGAAGGGTAGTTACAGGAACGTTTGTTCCGGGAAGTTTACGTTCGGATTCATGTCGTCTAAACTCATTCTTTGTATTTGTGATGTGATGTTGGTTGTTATGTCCGGTGGATGAACTGGATTTGGGAGAGAAAGAAAATCCTGGTAGTTTTGATTTTCTAGTGGGTCCAAATCATCAGTTTGTTCGCCGAAGTTATCAGCAGTATGATAACTATTATTTCCTCTGTCATATGAATAACTATTATCTGTATAATACTCGTAATTTCTTTGATTATCAGCTGTATGATAATCCTCATATGGGTGATTATTAGCTGTATAATAATCGTTGTAATCATCGAAAGAATTTGTGCAACTTAAATGATGTGCCCTGTTTGGATTCTGGTGGAAATTAGGGTTCTTTTGAATCACTGACTGACGAGGTTGTTGCATATTTTGTTGGAATTGTCTTGGCTGATTAGGATATTGATTTTGTCTAAAAGGTGACTGATTTTGCCTGAAGGTTGGCTGATTCTGCCGAAATTGTGGGGGTTGATTTTGCCGAAATTGTGGAGGCTGATTTTGCCGAAATTGTGGAGATTGATTTTGGGAACCATTATTAGTGAAAGGGTTTGGTCTCATATAGTTGTTGTTACCGTTATTGTTATTGCAAACGGGTGCTTGGTAATTTTGGGAACGACATTCGGACGCGATGTGTCCGAATCTACCGCAAGATAAGCACTTATTATTTGGAGGATTAGGCCTTCGGAAAGATTGGTTGGGCATCTGGGGAATTTGTTTCGTAGTTTTCTGGTTCTCAAAGTACGATAACTGTAGTTCGCGTCTGATTCTTACATTGGCTTCTAAAAGGTCTTTAGTGTTACCGGCACGGATGATTTGTCCGAGACGTGGTTCTAACCCGGTTAGAAGGGTGTTAAGCGCCATAGTGTCTATTAGACTCGTTTGCGCTACCTTTTGGTCTGCGTTTAAATGGGATGCCTTTTGAATATTGGCGTGCATTTTTGCTGTAAGGACTTGTAGTCGGTTGTAGAAAGTAAGTGGTGACTCGTTGGATAGTTGCTGAAGGCGTTGTAGATCTTGTATCAGGGACGTCAAATCCCTAGAATCTCCAAAATGAAGGTTCAAGAGTTGTTTTAATTCTAAATAAGACGCGGGGCTATGCGAATTTATTAGTTGGGCCGCTTTGCCTTTTAATTTATTTTTGATATAATAAATGTTCCCAAGGAGATCTGATCTCCTTCGAACTCTGGGACAATAGAGAATATTTCGGATAGCCGATAGGGCTCGGGTTCAAAGCCGTCTCTGGGAGATTGTTGTGCCATTTTTAAATTTATTAAATGGGAGAATTTTAAAATTGTTTAAAAACTAAGCAAAAATAAAATTTGTTCAAAATAAATCTATAAATCGGTTAAAGTGCAATAAATTTTTCAATATGTTAGGAAACAATAAAACATATAATGGAGAAAAATAGTCAGTGTACACTATTTGCAAACAAAGTATGGTAAAAATAAAATAAAATAAATCGAGAAATTCAAAAATAAAATTGGTATGGTTAAAAATATAGTTCGGGGTTTTTGGTCGTCCGAAGAGAAAAATAAAATCAAAAATTATTGGTAAAATTAAAAATTGCGAGATGATTCCTGTTTGTACTCACATTAAATGGAACATCGATGCTGCCGTGTTCTGCAGTTGTAGTTAGTTACCTTGTTCTACGGTTACAGTTGGGACGTCTCGAGAGGTTCTTTCTTCCTTCAAGGGATTAGGATCCGCCGGTACCAGTTAAGCTCGTTCGCCGGTTCTAGTAACGTTCTGGAATCCTACTGACTGCGCCACTTTTTATTCTCGTAGCCTTCTGCTTTCGCTTCTAGTTACTCGAATACTAAGATTTTCTGAAGCGAGCGCGCTGTTATATAGTCGCGGCTCGGCGCCTATCCAAACAAACAAATATATCACTTCTTTTCAAAATGACTTTTTAAAAAATATATTTATTAAATATCAAACTTTAAAACTTGAGTACAATAATATTAACACTAGAAGTAAAGGACATCATCTGTCGGACTGAAGGTCGTGAATAACAATTTATAATAAATAATGTGCTGACTCTATATAAACTTAAACAATGAAAAGGAAAGAAATTCTGTGAAGTCAAAACAGCAGATGAGCAGATTTTATCTATACGAGACGAAAATAATATAATATGAAAGATTAAAATGTGAAATAAGATATACTACGTGACAATTTGGTAAGAAAAGTATAATATTACATTATGAGAAAAAAGGTGTTATGTGTTATGAATTACAATGTTATAAAATATAATATTAGAACTTATTATTTTAAAGAGTCTATTAAATTCCTATATAACATATATATATATATATATATATATATATATATATATATATATATATATATTATATATTGTAATGAAATAAAGTTTGATTGTAATAATATAGGTTCAAAGAATTAAAATTTAACTACAAATATTGCTAACCAGATATGAGATTTAGGGTATTTGAAATAGCAAAGCGAGCATGTTTGTTCACAAGGGAAACATGTCATTGTGATAGTGAATATGATTAAATTTATTGTAAAAACCCTAAATATCATAGATCTAGGGAGAAAAATACAAACACATCTTCATATCAAATTCGTAGTGGCTAAAAATACAAAATCATTAGAATACAATTTAAACGGGAATTAAATCTAATTTGAGAAACAGAATTGAAATATCTAAATTTGAAATTAAAGTACCATGTATAA
Source organism: Octodonta nipae (assembly GCA_034190945.1). Classification (NCBI taxonomy): domain Eukaryota; kingdom Metazoa; phylum Arthropoda; class Insecta; order Coleoptera; family Chrysomelidae; genus Octodonta; species Octodonta nipae. The sequence goes on along the minus strand of CM067217.1, from coordinate 80,679,835 downwards.
AAGTCAAGGTTTAAAACGGAAAATCAATAACATAAATAGGGAAAATATATAAAATTCTAAAAGTAGACAACAAATTAAACAAATAAAAAGAGTTATAGTTGAATTAATAGAGATTAAGGGGGTAGGACCTCAAAAAGAACATGCTAGAGTAAAACGGTTATCAGGAATAAAAAAATTGTAACAAAATAACAGCAAAGAGGTAGGAAACTAGTTAGAAATACTTGCAGAGATTCAAATAGTATAATGTAAACAAGAATAGGTCAAGAACAGTTCAATAAACTTAAATTTTGGGGAAAATAAAGAAAGGTATCAAAGGTCAAAATTTCATTTAAAGTTAAGAACCAACTAAAAACCATTTCAAAAAATTATATCAAAAGGTACAGGAAGACGTAAAGAATACATTTCAAAAGAAAATATAGAGGGAAATCATTTTTAGAGAAAAATATTCAACTGCAAAAGAAATGTCATAACATGGAATTTCAATTGCAAAATACGAGACTAAAACTTAATTGTAACACCAGTTTTATATATCAATAAAACCAGTATATTTCATAGATTTTAATGATATAAAATTTCAATTGCATAATACAAGACTTAATTGTAACACAAGTTTTATATATCAATAAAACCAGTATTTTTCCTAGATTTTAATGATATAAAATACAAAGAGTTTAATTAAAATATTTATTTCATAATTTATGTCAATTTGAATTACTTGTCAGAGAAGGCAGATGTTTTACGATTTGTTATAAATTACCTGTCAACTTTTGACAATTGTGCAGTCTTAATCCATCATTGCTGAAGTGCACATGGACCACAATTTATTTAAAAAATTTAGTAAACCATGATAAAAACAAAAGTGCAACGAAAATTATTGGCATAAATCGCCATATTGCAAACTAAAGTGAACGTGACATTTAAAACCCGAACAAAAACAAAAACGATCTGATTGTGTAATGAATTTCTCAGTCGGAAATCTACGAGGAGAGTTCAAAATAAAATAGAACAAAGGCAAGTAAATATTGCAAGTGCATATTAAAAAAAAGGTTCGTCAGTCAAAAAAATGAATATGGAGCAGAAAATGACTACAAATACAAGACAATTAAAAGCAGCAGACATAAAAAGAGCATACTATAAACAATCTTTACCAAAAATGCAGTAGCAGAGTCAGGAGTAACAGAATACTCCCAAGGCGAAAAGAGTTTTTAGCCGGACACTTAAAGTGATATAAGGTATTTAAAACGAAACTGATTTAAAATAAAAACAATGCTTAATGTGTTTTAATTGAACTTTGTACATATGTTTATTATTTCATAATGTTTATTGTTGATATTTCATGATTTAGTAATTAGGTGTAAATAATAATAAGTAATATGGGTAATTTTTGATTAAAAAACTCCACATTTCTGAATACTAGTGTAAATAAAAAAAATTGCATTTAAATAATTGTTCATAAAAAAATATGTTTGACATATTTATTTAGTTCAAAAGATTCAATAAAATTTGTAATTTAAACATGTTAATGTTTTCACAATGAATTTAAAAATAAAATTATAATTCAAAATCAAACCATTTCATTTAAAATACTAATTATTGCACAATACAAAATAAAATGAAATAATAATTAATATCAGTATAATTGGCTAACCCAACGTGAACCTAAAGAAGAACATATTAAAAAATAATAAATAATTAAAATAAAATAATTATATAATTATAATATATTATATTTGTTTTTAAGTTTTCGCGGGCACTAAACGTTGCAGGTGGTTTCCGGGAATTCATCCGCGTAGTTGGTAACTGATCCCTGCCGGGATCGATGGTAAAATGACGAAGTTTCGGCAGAGTCAAATCTGCCCCCTTCAGGTCTGTTCGCATAATTCTCGTAGCCTTCTGCTTTCACATCTAGTTACTCGAATACTAAGATTTACAAGAGCGCGCGCGCTGTTATATAGTCACGGCTCGGCGCCTATCGGTTGGCACCGTGAACGGCTGCGAGTGATTGGCCCTTGGCGCTCAGTGGCCACGCCTTCCGCTTGCTGATTGGTTATTTCTGGTTGAGGAGAAAACATCCATTGCGGAACACGCCACCACGACGTCACACCGAATAGACTTTGAGAATACCAGAATACTGGCAAATATAGAACACCCGAAATCAAGACTCGTAAGAGAGACAATTGAAATATCGAAGAGGCCTCACAGTCTAAATGCAATGCAATGAAATCCAGAACTTATCGAGCCGAGCCGCTACTATATAACAGCGCGCGCGCTCCTGAAAATCTTAGTATTCGCGTAACTAGAAGCGAGAGCAGAAGGCTACGAGAATTATGCGAACCGACCTAAAGAGGGCAGATGTGACTCTGCCGAAACGTCGTCATTTTACCATCGATCCCGGCAGGGATCACTTATCAACTACGCGAATGATATATATATATATATATATATATATATATATATATATATATATATATATATATATATATATATATATATATATATATATATATATACAGGGTGAGTTTTTTTTGATGATCAGCATGGGGATCTCGGAAACTAGCGGAGATAGAGCAATGGTTAAATTGGGAAAGATTTGCAGTTTTACTGGCTCAATGTAATGACACTTTCGGATTTTTGTAAACAGTCACGGCTTACTAGATATTTTGAAAAAACGAAACTCTGTCGATTTAGTCAAATCCCTCTAGCTCCTTTGGTTTTGATTTTATAAAACAAGTGTAAATATCAAAATTGAAGGGAATTTTATCCCGATTATGATTGTCATGTCCTCGTTTGACACAAACTTTTTTTTTGAATGGAAACCATAGTTCGCTATGACCTCAAAAAATCGGACATTTTTAGAGCTTTTCATCGATATAATACTCGATATAGTTATTCATAAAAATAACGGAGTTACGGATGCTTTTCTCTCTATGATACCACACCAAACATTAAAACCAAATTTTATCTGGGGTCGTCTTTGTTCTACATGGAAAGGGTTTTCTTTAGGCCAGATATGCTCATTGTGTCTATTGAACATACCGCAGTTAGTAAATCTAGTCTCATGACCATAAAACCTTTAATGGAAACTGTGGATTGTCAAGGCACGTGTCTCTAAACCATGTACAAAACAAAATGCGTCAATGTTCATCACCAGCATGCAAAGTTTGAGAAACTGAAAGTTTGTACGGGTGGAACTTGTGCGCTTTCAGTACCTTAACTACAGTTCATTGAGATGTGCCAGCTTGTGCCGCAATCTCACGAGTTGATGTAGATGGATTTTGATTTACCATTGCCATTTATTTGTGCTGCTTCGTTAATTTGATTACGTTCCTTTGGTGGTTTAATAAAAGATCCATATCTGTGGTTGACGACGATTAAAATATCTGCAAGAACTGAATTTTTATGGAATATGATATAACATTCCACCATATTCAGTTTTTCTTCTTTAGAATATTCCATTTTATCACGAAAACTTGTCAATATCGACTGTCAGTTCAGTACTACTAATGGAATTACTCTCAAATGAAGAAACGTCAAAGTGAAAACAATCTTTTTCATGGCTACCTACGTTAAAAGTGAAAATAAGAGAGAAAAGCATCCATAATTCCGTTATTTTTATGCATAACTATATCGAGTATTATATCGTTGAAAAACTCTAAAAATGTCCGATTTTGTAAGGTTATAGCCAACTATGGTTTCCATTCAAAAAAAAGATAAGTTTGTGTTATATCTCGAAAACGAGAGCTGTCACGCAAAAGAGGACATGACAATCATATTCGGGATACAATTCCCTTCAATTTTGATATTTACACTTTTTTTATAAAATCAAAAACAAAGTAGCTAGAGGGATTTGACTAAATCGACAGAATTTGGTTTTTTCCAAATATCTAGTAAGCCATGACTTTTTACAAAAATCCGAAAATGTCATTAATTTGGACCAGTAAAACTGCAAATCTTTCCCAATTTAACCATTGCTCTATATCCGCTAGTTTCCGAGATCCCCATACTGATCATAAAAAAAACCCACCCTGTATATATATATATATATATATATATATATATATATATATATATATATATATATATATATATATATATATATATATATATATATATATATATATATATATATATATATATATACAGTGATGGGCAAATGTGTGGAACCAAGCAAATATCTCTGGAATTATTAGAGATATCAAAATGAAATTTGAAAGGTGGATACTGCAGTAGATTGCCTATTTGTTTCCAAATTTTTTAACAATTTTGAACTTCCTGTTTTACTGGAAGTAGTGTCGATTTTAAAATTTATAATGAGACACCCTGTATAGTATTTAAGTTTCTGATGAAACATTTTATTGCTAATACAAAAATATCGGGTTTGATATTGTTTACCTACCGAGATATTAACAGAAAAGTAATTAAGGAAAGGAAAAATCTAATATCCATTAAAGAAATACATAATCATAATTATTAACTAAATCAAAGTGATTTTTAAAACATTGAAACTTAACTTAACTAAAGTTAATGTGTTCAAACTGAGCACCGTTTACTTCTTGACAATAAGCAAGTCGGTTTTTAAATTCTCTAGTAACATTAGCTATTACTTCTGGTGTAATTCTCTGGATGTCTTGAGTTATTCTTGCAGCCAATTCTTGCAAATTATTTGGTCTATCAACATAAACCTTAGACTTTAAGTAACCCCACAAAAAATAGTCTAGTGGATTAAGGTCGGGACTTCGTGCAGGCCATTCATAAGTACCCCTTCTTCCAATCCATCTGTGATGAAATGTCCTATCTAAATGATCTCGAACAATGCGAGCGTAATGTGGTGGTTCTCCATCCTGCTGAAACCAGATATTATTTGGAAATTGTCCATTTACCTCCAATGCCGGAATAACTTGTGTCTCCAAGAGCTGTAAATACCTATCTCCGTTTAAAGTTTCTTGTAGGAAGAAGGGTCCCACGATTCTGTCGTTATAAATGCCGGCCCAAACGTTAAATTTTTGGGGATGTTGTGTATGAGCCTCTTGTACCCAATTAGGATTACTTTGCGACAAGTAGCGGCAGTTATGTCGATTAACCGTACCATTTTAACAAAATGTAGCCTCGTCTGAAAATACCACATTTTTTATAAAATTATTATCACGGTTACAAATATCTATCATGGTTTCACAAAATTGCAAACGTCTGTCGAAATCGTCTTCGGAGAGTTCTTGAACGAGGCGAATTTTGTATGGATGATATTTTTCTCGCCTTAATATCCTTCCTACTGAACGACGGCTAATTCCATGTATATTGGCAAGGTCGGTAGTGGATAAGTGAGGATTTTCTTCCAAAGATATAGGAACATTTTGAGCTACACCTTCATTACTTGCACTTTTTAATCGTCCACTTTTTGGTAAATTGCTAACTGTTCCACTTTTTTCGTTTTCGTCACTATTGAACGGGATGTTTGTGTATTCGGATGAACAATGTTAAAAAGGTCACAAACTTCTTGATGCGTCCTTTTTCTCTCCCTATACCCAATCAACATTAATATTTCTATTCTTTCTCTTTCACTTAATTCGGCCATTTTACGATCAAATTAAAACAATACAATCTTTTTACGTTCAAATAAAAAAAATAATAACTTATTTTGACAACTACTGTCACTTCTGCAATGAATTTCATGGACTACTAAACTTGTTCAGATTTAATTTGCACCTGATTTAAACAAACGCACGTGTATTCGACTATGGAACAAGCAATGCTGTTGGCTGTGACGGTATAATACTACCGATTGGCCAATAGAAATACAAATCCTTACCGAGCGGTTTGTTTATATCGGGCGTAAATGAAATCTGAACCGAGTTTAGCTACCATCGAATTAAGCTACCATCGAATTTTCCCTTTCCTTAGTTACTTTTCTGTTAATATCTCGGTAGGTATTGAAGTAAACAATATCAAAATATTTTTGTATTCGCACTAAAATGTTTCATCAGAAACTAAAATACTATATAGGGTGTTTCATTGCAAATTTTAAAATCGAAATTACTTCCGGTAAAACAGGAAGTTCAAAATCGTAAAAAAATTTGGAAACAAATAGGCAATCTACTGCAGTATCCATCTTCATAATTTAATTTTGATATCTCTAATAATTCCAGAGATATTTACTTGGTTCCACACATTTGTCCATCACTATATATATATATATATATATATATATATATATATATATATATATATATCCTATATTATATCCGGGGTACTTCCGTTTCTTGGCTGTGCTCTGAAAAGAACAGTTAAACTGAGGTTTCGTCAAATTCAATGATGAAATTCTAATAAAAAATAAACTCCTAAAAGCTATAAAACATATGTAATTAGTGACAATATGTATTAATAGATTGCCTGAAAAAATCATAGTAATTTTCAACACCAGAATTTTTTTGTGTGAAGTTACAAATCCGCTTATTTGTTAAATACAAGCAACGTACAAAACAAGCACACTACTCATTCAAGTTATTATATTATATTAATGAAGGAACAGAATAGTTAATGGTGCCTAGTGAAGCACAGCAAGTGAATAAATTTGTGGCCTCAGCTAAATAACTATTAACTAAATAGTGTGTAGACGACTAATAATGACCAGAATTTTCCGTGAATTCGAACAATTAATGTACTCAAAAAACAAACCTCTTTTATTTTTCTCAACCAAATTCACAATGAATTGTGAATTGCTGTACACTAATATTTCATTTTAATACTACGGATTTCTGCTATACTAGCACTATGATTTCCCTAGCAATAGTTGTCGTTATATCCTACATCGTTGCTTTCTTGAAGTTACTAGTATTTTTGGTAGTTTTTAATCGTCAACTATGTGTTCTGAAAGCTGATTTTTGTCACCAAATATTTATTTTGGAGAGCTATGTTTTGTTGCAGATAATTAATTTCGAGGAACATTATTTTTAGTAGAGCAGAAATAAAACGATGAAACACTGCCTTCTCATTTAATGCCTATCGTCCCAATAGGAGTTATCTTCTCCCAGATATGGAGACAGTAGACAATTCCTGGATTCATGTGGATATATTGTTCTGTTGTCCAGTCTTCATTCACCTGCACACAAATCTGGGTACATTGCTGGAGTCTGGCGGAGAATTAGTCAGTGGTCCCCTTGGTTGTTCCTGGTGATGGTATAGTTGCGTTGTACAACTCTGATCTGACTTGTAGGCTCACTCTGCAGTCACGTTCGAAATATCTTGTACATTTACAATTATTTTGTTTATTTCGGACAGTAATTCCTAAAGGGACGACTCTATTTTTTTCTGGAAACGCTTGTACTTTTAGAATGGACTTATTTATAATAGCTTATACTGCAAGAGCACGTCGCAGAAATTTCTTACTACTCTTCATACCACTAAGTCTTAGGTTTCGTTGAAGTTCGACATCTCTAATATAATTTATAAAACTTTGTGGTCTTTAATATCCACTTTTAGGTCTGAGTACACTAACTGTGTTAAATAGTTAATGTCAGCCTCAAATTCTTGTAGACTCCAGATTTCGCACTTTCCCACTCAGTTCAATTTGGAATAACGATTGATTCTCATATCTCTTAACTAAGACTAAAATTACTTCTCGAAGTTACTACTGCAATGTTCTGCAAAAATTCTAATGCTGGTTCTCTTAAACAAATTATGAGGCCACTGTTTTGAATTGGTGTTTGTAGATATTCCAAGACCAATTACTATCAAAGGTATGTGGTTTTAGCAATGACTCTTTGGAACTTACGTTGTTCAGATATTTTCCACTATGGAAGTCTTGTTTCATGTTTAAAATTTCTATTGGTACACCTTGAATATGCTTTTTACTGTGCTGTGAATAGAATTGATGTCGCCTACGCTGGTTTCAAGAGTATCTACTAAGAGTTTTTGGTATCTTAATTTCATCCTTTATATCTTTAAATCTGTCTGTTAAATGTCGGCATTTTCTCTTTAACTATTTATTATTCGTATTGCCCTCTTAGTTCAAATTTCAATACATCTTACCTGTTTAGTTCAAATTGTTCTTGTTGAATTTGTGTTACCTTCTAATTTATAAATAACCCGTTTATTAGAATGTGTGAATCTTGGTATTTATAAGATCTATTATGGTTACAGGGTTTTCTAAATCTAAATAATACGTTTTTCATTAAAAGATTGCATTATTAAATTTCTTATAGATTTGGGTTTCCTTTTTATCTCGGTTTTCCAGCATCTTATTTAATTTTGTGTCGAGCTTATCTTAAATACTTTGAGAATTTCCATCCTATCCTGCCATTCATAAATCCGGTACTTCTTGTTGTCGCCATTACTATATTTAAATTTTAAAATAAGAATTTTCTCTGGGGTTCAATAAATTAATTTATTGAAAAAATAAATGTTCTTTATTTCTGAAGTATATTAATGGGTTCATACAGGAAAGAATATGTTATTATCAGAACACAGAATATTAAACTATTGTCTTTCTAAATTCTCAAAAGTCAAAGAACAAATAGCACATTAAAATAAAATAAATGTTATTTCATCAAAATCTATTGTAAGTTATTTTAAAGTTATTAAGCGGGACGCCACTGGAATCCGGATGCACCTCTTCACCTCAGCGCTTCCTTTGTCTCATCAGTTCATATATCGGCACAGCATCGGGTCACTGAACATCCAAGACGTAAGACGTGCGAACGAATTGCATGAAAATTCTAAATTTAAATTAATAAATAATACGATTTAAATACAAACAAGAATAGGCAATTTTTTCTTTTCTTATATTTTACAAACATTAATACTGAGTTGTTTTGTTAAGAATTATTACTATTTTTATAATACGCAGACTAATTTCATTTTTAAAATTGACTTGTAAATAAATTTCCTTCTGGATATTTGAATTTTGATAAAAATAAACAATAATACTGTTATAAAATTATCCACTCCGTCGCTGGAGAAAGAACATAAAAACATCAATTTCTAGAGTCGTCAAACTGAGCAAGAACTATCAATCTGGACGCTGTGCGAACAACGGTTGAACTACCAGAAAATTCGGCTTATGTTATAAAAGGCGATATTAATTTCAGTAGTTAGTTAGTAGAGTTTATCTATTGTTATGGTTTTTCGATGTTATTGTATTAGAATCAGCTATTGAGAATATGTGATGTTTACGTGTGAATAAAAGTTCTAGAAAGTGGAGTGAATATTAGTTTTTATTCTTTAATTAATTAATTGAACCCACGGAGTTTATAAAAATACTTTCATATAGTAATAAGCATCTTATACCCACTTTTTCAAATTTCCAATTTCCAGAATCTATGTTAACTTGAAAGGTTTGTTTCAATATCGTATAGAGTAAGTTAATCATGGTAATTTAATCAATTTTTATACATGGTAATTCTGTCAAACGGGACCCCCACATTGTACTGCTGCATTCTGCCCGTGGTCCTGGTCTTCGGGCCCTTACTGGCTGCACAGTTGTCACATTTCCGGCACCAAGCTCTGACGTCTTCGAAGTAATTTACCCAGTAGTACCGCTGGAGAACTTTGTCTAGGGTTTTATTCATACCCAGATAACCACCGGTTATCATGTACTTCGGTCAGGATGGCTGGTACTTATTTTTAGGAACTACCAGTTGGGACTTGGCTTCTCGACCGTCAGTACTTTCCCAAATTCGCTTGAGCGTACCATTCTCTACTCTTAGAAAGTCCCATTAGGCCTATAACAATTTCAGGACGCCCGAGTATCTTGCTACTTCGTCCCATCGTGGCCTGGGTGCCCCTCTCTTTTTGAGTGACAAGATTCGTTCGATGTCTGGATCAACCATTTGGTCCTGGATGCATTGTTCCGTTGTCGAGTCTTCATTGGCCTGCACTCGCAGTTCCGTTTTCAGACAGTTTCCGCATTCTGCTCTACAGGGTCTTCTGGATAGGACATCGGCATTATTATGCAAACGGCCGGCACGGTGTTCCATCTTGTAATCATATTGCTGTAATTTTTCCATCCACTTGGCCAGGTGTCCTGCCGGTGTCTTCATGTCCAGCAACCATTTGAGGGCGGCATGATCTGTTCGAATTCAGAAATGACGATCCTAGAGGTATTTGTGGAAATGGTCCACAGCCCTTATTATTGCAAGAAGTTCTTTTCTGGTGAAGCAACAATTTCTTTCCGGTTTCGAGAATCCACGGCTGTAGTACTCGATCACCCTCTCCTCACCATCTTGAACCTTTGATAGGACGGCCCCCAAACCTGTGTTGCTGACGTCGGTGTCTGAAATGAACTTGCCGGACTGTGCAGGATAGGCTAGGATTGGGCTGGAACATAGTGCTGCCTTCAGTCGTCTGAATGATGTTTCGCAATCCTGATTTCAACGGAAGGTCTCTTTCTCAGTGGTCTGCCGATGTAGAGGCGCCGCAATGGTGGCAAATCCCTCAACAAATCGGCTGTAGTAGGAACAGAGGCCCAAGAAGTTTCGGAGTTCATGCTTCTCTCTTGGGACTGGCCAATCACGGATGGCTTCTATCTTGGCCTCGTTGGTGCGGATTCCTGACTCGGAAACGACGTGGCCCAAAAACTCTACTTCTGTTTGGAACAAGGAACACTTCTTTGGGTTGAGTCTGTGTATGTAATCCACGCAAAATCGGGTGGTTCCATCCTTCTTTATAACTAGCACGACGGGAGCAGATATTTTCCTCGACTGTTCGTTGTTGCCCCAATGGTAGTCGTCTAGGTGGTATTCTGATGGGTTGAGCCTTTCCGACCGGTGGTTTCATCTTGCCTGTTAAAAATTTGCCAACGCTTTGCGATAAATTGCTTAGCTTTCTTCTGTTCCTCTGGTGTATGGTGTGTCAAATGGTCAGAAACTTTTGTAGGAACTTACTGGGACCTGTCTCCTTCACTGATGTCTGGTACACTTCTTCGCCATTGATGATGGCCTCTACTGGCTCGAAACAAGCTATCTCTTGACCATTGGCAATTCTAATGTCATTGTTGGACAAATTCAGGACTCTAATTGGTATATCTCGTCCGGTTTTAACTATAGCTCGTCCAACTAAGTAGTCGTGAGCTGAATGTACGGGCTCCACCATTCCAACGCAGCTCCCAGGATTGCTTTCTAGCTGCCCATGAATAATCTGTTCCGTTCGACTGGGAATTCTGGTTGGAGATTTTGCTACAATTTTTATGGAGGTCGATGAACTGTTAACGGGCCGTCTCAATACAAATTCCTCATTTAGAAACCGAAGAACATCATATCTCGGGTCGAACATAAATCCATGCTTGCTAATTAGGTCCATACAGAATATAAAATCGTCCTCAATATTTGCTATCAGGACTCTATGCCGGATCATGTTGTCCCTATCTGTAGCACGACTTCTGCCTCACCTTGTATTGACATGGGCTCGCCGGTGACTGTTCTGAGCTCGATGTTACTCTTAACTGCCCGGATTTCTGATCACCTCAAAGCCCTGGATGTGGCAATGGACACAGAGGCGCCGGTGTCGATGGTGATGGTAATTGCTCGGCCATTGATGGTGGCCCTGATGACTAGGCTGCTGCTATCTCGGCAAAATCCCCAGATGGATAACGTTTTATGGGCTGGTGGAGAGTTAGTCAGCATTCGCCCCCTTATGCTGACTGGCTGACGGTCCCTGGACATGTAGCTGTTCTGTTGATTAGCCCTGGTCGGTGATCGTTCAGGTAGCCTGACTCTGCAGTCGCGTTGGAAGTGCCTTGTCCGTCCACAACAGTAACATGCTCTTCTGGTATCAGTTCTCTGTGAATTTTCTAATAGTTTGTTCATATCAGCCAACAGTGCTTGAAATGGTGGCTCTGGCTCTTCCTGATTGAAGGAAACTGCTCGAACCCTCGGCTTGGACATGTTCATGACGGCCTTTACTTCCAAAGCCCGAAGTAGAGCTTCATTACTCTTCTTGATGCCGCTACGTCTTAGATTTCTTTGGACGTCCACATCTCTGATACCATTTATGAAACTCTGTGTGGCCAATTGATCTTTAGTTTCCTCTGGCAGGTCTGGTTTGGACAAGTGCACTAAACGTCTAACCTCTGCTTCGAATTCTTGAAGGCTCCCTCGGGATTTTTGCATTTTTCCGATTAGTTGCACCTGGTATACTTGACTCAGGGACTGACTGTCGTATCTCTTGTCCAGGATAGCGATGATCCAGTCAAAATTGCCTTGTTCATCGACTGGAATGCTTTGGAGGAGTTCTAAGGCCGGACCTCTTAAGGAAATTACAAGAGAGATTTTTTTGGTTATCCCATCCATTAGCTGTAGCCACGGCTTCAAATTGTTGTTTATACATGGGCCAAGATGAGCTGCCATCAAATGTGGGTGGTTTGCTAACGGAACCTTTGGTACTCATGGTGTTCTGGTAATTTCCTCGCTGTAAGTCCTGTTGCATTTTTTTAATTTCTGTTTTTTAATGGAACTGATTTGGTCTTGAACTGTGTTTTGAATTGAACTGATTTCAAATTTTACCTTGCTTTGGATGGAATCAAGGTCATCTACTTTGGTTTCAAGTGTCTCCACGATATTTTTATGGTCTTAATGTTATCATTTATCTCTTTTATGTCTGACTCAACTATTTGCAATCTTTCATTAACTGTTTCATTAACTTGTGGTACTATTTGCACTAATTGTTTAAATTGCAGTTGTCTTTTTCTTTCGTTTTGCCTTGTTGTTCTTCAAATATTTTAAACTCATTTTGTCTCTGTTCATCTAATAATTTAAAATCATTTTGTCTTGTTAATACAATTTGATCTTGTTTTTGTTCAAGTATCGAGAATAACCCTTCAATTAAATTGTGTTGTTTTTCATTTTTAGATTTCACTAACCTTTGTTGAATTTCTTCCTGATGTTGTTTCTCTTTTTTGTCTCGTTTTTCCAGGATTTGGGTAATTTTTTCATCTAGTCCATCCGTAATCTGTTTGAATATTTTTTTGGTAGTCTCATCCATTTTTTCTTTTTCCATACTTTGAGTTTCCATAAATCAAATTGCGATTTTAACTTCAGTTAATCCTGCACTTCGACACCAAATTGTTGTAAACTCTGTGGGTTCAATTAATTATTTTGAACAACTAATATTAGCTTCACTTTTCTATAAATTTTTATTTACACGTAAAACATCAAATATTTCCAACAACTGATTCTAATTCCATTTACATCGAAATCACATGGAAACACATGGAAATAAGCTCAATGCATAAGACTAACTAACTCCAGAAGTTAATGTCTCTTTATATAGGGTAAATTTCCGTTCTAGATGGTGCTAGATTTTTCTGCCTAGCGTCGAGAATACTTGTTTGGCGCCATTTCAAAAATTGCAGTCCAAATTTTTATTAACCCAGTGATTGATGTCTCATCGGAATGAAACCAGGGCCGGCTTGGGTAAATTTCTTAACAATATAGTTTATTAAAAAATCCAGACAAGTGTGGTATGTATTTCATTTATATTTCAAATTCTTGTATCACACTTCATTATCACATTATACTTACCAAAAATTCTATCGAAGTAAATTAACTAACATTTTCTCATAAATATCTTAAGTTTTAAACGCGAATTTGAAATTCTTCTATATACATCGCAAGCATGTAGGTAGTATAGTATAGTATTTTCGGTTCCTTAAATCAATTAGTACCAAGCTTATTTTGTTTGTATGCCTGGTAAATACCGATTTAAATGAGAAAACTTCAATTTTTTGAAGGCGGTGCATTTGGTGTTACCTTCTTCCGGCCTAATAGAAAATTCAGTGGCAACATATGCCAATACTAATTTTTCGAGATTTTTCAATCCATTGAGCATCACAATATATTGTTTCTAGTCGAGAACTTTCTTCAGTTGCGCTTCCCTCAAAGGATTGGATTCACGAATAATTATTTATATATATAGTACATATAACTGAAGACGCGAGATATAAGACCGACATCAAAAATTTTCGAGAGAATTAGCACACAGAAGTTCCGAATCTGGAGCCGTTCCGTGTAATTGCTGTTCCTCCTTAACTTCATTTTAAAATTCACCTTTTTGAGCCGCACTTTATGACTATAATTTTACTGTACCATTTATTTCAATCACCCGGTATATGCAACTGCTTCTAAATTTTTTTGTACCCATTTCAATAATTATACTCCGTCCTACGTTCTATAATTCAATTATACTAACTGCTTATGCTTATAGAACAAATTTTCGATAAACCTGAATAACAATAATTTTACCCGTACTTAAAACACCTTGTATAAGCAAATACTTATCTTCCAAAATATATAACTTTTCTAACGGCCCTGTATAACTGTAATTCTACTCCAACTTATATAAAAATCCTGTATATTCAACTACTTCTGACAATTTTTAAACCCTTTTTTATAACTGTAAGTATTTTCGGCAAATATCGGCTCTGTATAACTCTAGTTTTGCTCCACTCTTATTTCAACCTTGTATACGCAACTACTTATGTGCCAATACAACATTTTTAGAAACACACTGTATAACTAATTCAATTCCAACTTATATTCCAACCATCCTATGTATACAACGCCTTATGTACCACCTAATATCACATGCACGCACGCACACACCTACAACCGTATACCACATAGGAGAGTTCGCCGACATATCTAAAAAATACTCTCTTCGAGGTGTCATTTCTTTGTACGCAAGGCAATATATATGATATATATTGTTTCTGGTTAGGGAACCTTCATCAGTTGCGCTTCCCACAATTGAATGTCCTCTCGAACACTTCTTTATGTATTTTCGTTAAATTTGACAACGCGAGATGTAAGACCGACATCTAGGATTTTCGAGAGAAATATCACACCCTGTGCACTCTCGAAGCTAACTTTTTTATCAATGCAAAGAATACAAAGAATATTTGACCAATTATAAGAAGAAAGTTCTTGATGAAATAGTTCGACAATGAAATTCTTAAAATCTCGATATGAACTTGCTTAATTGTTCTTTTGAATGTATTCAAAGAAATTTTGCAATACACTGCCATGTGATAACTGATCGTATCAGCATTATAGGTTCCTACATCTTGACATATATTGGCTCAGCTTACGAAATGGGATCTAATAAATTAGCAGTACTCTCAGTTATACGTGTAGGGTCTTTTAAAATCTAGTCTAGACCGTATGAATGGAAACAATTCGTTGTTCTATTTGGACTTAGAAAGTTAATATTGAAGTCACCCATTACGAGTATATTATCGTATGTGGGTGTTACATGGGATAACACATCGTCGATTATACTTAAGAAGGATTCTATGGTACTATTAGGTGGCCGATATACAACCCCACCAGAACATTGCTTCGACCGATCGTAATATTTAACCACATCATTACAACTACCTCTGTCTCGTAGTCGGGTACGATCACAGTTACAGCTGAAAAGCAGTTTCTTACGAAAACCCCTACACCTTCTCCTCTAGTACACCTGTCAAAGCGATGAAATGAGAAATCATCAACACTTATCAAGTGAGAAGGAGTAGAAGGAGACAACCAAGTTTCAGTTACCGCCATCATATCATACTCTTTAGTTGTAATTAAGTAAAATAAATCCATTATAGAAGGTAAGAAAGATCTTGTGTTTAGAGGACCGACCTTCAACAAATTATTCCCTGTGTTAACCATAATTAATTCTCCTATTTAATATACTTACATAGTTATTATATACTGGGCATTCACTATCAGCACAAGCATGATCCGTTGGTAAATCTTTCTTTTTAGTCTTATTATAATTTAAACAATTAACGCACTTTCTGTTCCTAAATGTACAGTTTTTCTTTACATGATTTCCACTGCATCTCGTACAAACTTGATCTGGCTTACAATTCTTACTGAGGTGACCATAGCGGCAGCACTTACGGCATTTCTTGATACGAAGATGGTATATCACTTTTGATTTTTTCCAGCCAATGAAGAGATAACCGCTTCTCAGAATGTTAGTTCTTACTGCGGGCGAGACTTCAATTACAAGATTAATATCTTTGTAGTAATTAAGTTTTGTAACCAGCTTGATATCTTCCTCCGAACCAACTAAATTATTAAAAGTGACAATATTTCTAATGATATTTGCATCGGTATCCAGCCCATCTAAGTCAACAGATTTGATCAGGTATCTTGGATTTAGCTTTTTTGTTTCAGAAATGTCGTATTTAGAACCTAGAGTAGTGGAGACACTTTTTTTAAAAGCTTCAAGAGAGCTTTTATTGTTACATTGGACAGTTATTCCTTTCTTCGTTTCTCTTATATTATTAACACAGAATTTAAAATTTGCAGGATTAACAGATCTTTTCACATAAAATATCTTTGCTAGTAAGAGATTTATGTGGAGCCGTTATAAAGATGTTTATTGCATCACGTTGGTTTTCTGATTTGGCGACATCGCTATACTTCCGTTGGCCTGTGACGGTGCTCTGCTGAATATTATTGTTATTCCCAAGTTGATTATGTGCACCATTATTTGGCATATTGTTCAGAATAGTTTTTTGTAACTGATTTGTATATTCAAGATCTGATATAAGCTTATCAGCAAGCAGTTTTTCCCTCTTAAGGCACTCCACTTTTGGCAGAATAGAACTTTCAAATTGTAATTACCCAAGGTTTGTAGACAACTTATCCTTGCATTCATCACAGAACCAGAATACGTTATCGGATTCACTAATAATTCTTATCTAGGAATCTTTCATTTGGACGCACCCTGTATGATATTTTTGTTTGTACAGACCGCATTTTAGTGACTTGGTTGTAACTATGAAATTGTCTTTGCAAATTACACATACATCGACATCAGGAGCCATCTGGAAGATTATAACCCTCTAGTCTGCAGTGCAGTTGAGCCGACACTAGTGAGAAAGGTGACAAAAACTATATTTTTGTTTTAAGGAATTACGGATATTTGGTTATAAACCAATCTAAACAGAGCAACTTAAACACTGTGAAACTATTTATCGGGTTTCACTAATATCAGCATGAATGTAGTAAACACTATTGTATTTGAAATTTTACTCAAAAGTCATAAAAAATGCGCACTTTACTAAGTTTTGGAGATTTTAATCACTAGCATGGTAAATTTTAACTCACAGTTCTCATTCACAAGTGCTAATATCTAATTATTTTCAACTTTTTAGTTATACAAGACGGTTATTTTTTATATAAATGCTTTATGGGGAGATAGTGTCCTCTGCCAAACACTTCTTTTAGTTTTTTGAGGAATTATATTTACCGCTATGCTTATTTGGATTCTTGCGTTTTCACATATGCTGCTTGAGGAGATCTCTATATCTAGAGTCTATTTTGTCGGGAAGATTGTTCATAATTCTATGAAATATAAGTCTTTATAAGTGTACGTATTCTCAGCAACTATTCTTATAGTACTGTAAGCCACGCAAAAGTCTGCCTGTTCTATTGGGTCATAATCACCAAATTTATTTTATACCCTGTTGGTGATTATTTTCACTAGTAATTTGTAAGGCTGGGGTAAAATGCAAATTGGACGGCTAATTTATCTAAATATGATTGCTTCAATAGTTAGTGTGTCTCCCATCGTTATCCATTCTTTGGTGATTAGTAGGAGACCTAATGGTCCATTTTTCATGAAGTGTTTGATTCAAGTAAACATTTTAAATCAGTGAAGTATAAGTTTTTTCTTCTGACTACTAAAGTTTCTAAGATATGTAGGTCAAGTTTGGAATGTTAATGCCTCTATGAATTCTTCATTAAAGATCACAGAAACGGTCATGAAAATCTCCATGGTGGCACTTTTTCTGGGGTCACGTGTTGTTTCTGCCCTTACAACTTTTTTTCAATAGGCCGCTGGCAATTGTCAAAAATTGTAAATGAAGCTGTTATGAATTTGCATTTTTTTTTATTTCTTGCGTTTTTTCATTCGTATCTGCCACTGTGTTTGTGTAAAAAATGATCAACTTTTGTAACTATCATCCTACTTCGTAGGATATGATGGTTGGCATATATTCAACCATCACATATATGCAACTCCTTTTGGACCGCCCTATAAATAATCCATTTCTCTAACGTTTTTATTATCAACCTGTATAACAGTATCTCTTCTCCACCCTATATTGCGACTTAGGCTACGCAAAAAAGCATTTTTACATTACATTGTATAACCATATTTCTACTTAGTATATATTTCAACCACCCTGTATATAAACCTACTTGTGGCCAGCCAATATAACTTTTTTTAATAACCCTGTATAACTATAATTTCATTCCAACCCATATTCTAAGCACCTTGTAAATTCAACTGCTAATGGTCTACCTTATAGGTATAGCTTTATTTTAACATTTAACTACCATATTTAACCAGTATTCTATTCCGCCCTATAATTTCATTATCATATATAATCAACTACTGATACCTTATATAATTATTTTGTCTGTATGTATGTGTATGTATACACTTACACAACACTTCCGAAAACTCCATATTAAATTAAACTTTTAAAATTAGGAGTAATTGCTCTATTTTACCTTACCGTAAAGAACAAACACTTATATATCGATATAATTCCGACCGATGCATCTGTGATATTCTTAATCACTTTACTTTGTGGTTTTGTTTGCTATAACTAAACACCCTTTGTATAATCACACCAAATAGTAGTTTGGAGCTTGACATATGTTGTAGAGTAGGTGACACCAAAAGCATCGTCTTCGCAAAATTAAAAGAATTTAATTTAAATCGGTATTTGCCAGGTATACAAACAAAATGAGCTTGGTACTCATTCATTTCAGGAGCCGAAAATACTATATTATACTACCTATATACTCGGGATGTACATAGAAAACTTTCAAATTCGCTACTAAAACTTCCAGTGCCTGTAATTCCCGCACTATTACGTTGAAATTAAAATATTTGTGAAGAAATGTCAGTTACGTCACTTAGGTGGAATTTTTGATAAAAATATTGAACTCTTTGGCGATTTTCTGCAAAACTGCATATTGCAAGTCGCAGAAAAGTATGTGAGACCACCTAGGGATGTTCTATAATAGATTACACTTTAAAAAACTATACACATTCATAACAGGTTTTGTAAAAATCGACCAATATGTTAGGGATATTGGACGATTTCCATGCACGCATGTGTTCATTCATAAATTTCAGCACTTCACCAACACCAAAATTTCACGTTTAACCAATCTGGATATATACTCTATTAAACAAGACCATAATCGTTCAAATCGGTGCACAACAGTAGAAGAAATCAGGTAACATACATACAAAAATAACAAAAAAAATACGGGACGAATTGATAACCTCCTTTTTTTGGAAGTCGGTTAAAAATAAAACATGGAACAGAATACCTCAATTTGAATATCAATGCGAAATTATTCCAAATTCAGTGCGGCAACGCGTGCTTCCAAGGGAGACAGTGAAATTTTTTTGCCAATCACTTTCTGTGAAATTGACTAAAATATCAAAAAACTCTACTAACTTGACTATACACCTGATATTGTTTATAGGATAATTTTAGTGGGTTGATTTCTGAATGATAATTGTGGCATCTCTGGTTTTTATTTTTTCTGAGTTCTTTGGGAATAGCACCACATAAACTTGAAAATTTTAGTGGGGATTATAAATTTGTCAAATGGATATATTGTTATGCAACGGGGATAAAAGAAAATGAGGAGCTACTGAGAAAATTTGATTGATTTTTTTTTGTGTATATAAACAATTTGTTATAAGTTTTAATTATTTGATATTTTGATGGGTTTACTTTAGTATCCTCGGAAATATAGAAACACTACGGTACTAAACTCCCTAAACTGTTTTTGTTATTTTTCTTAGTGTGTAATGAGTTATAAGTTCTTTTGGAGATTTATTATTAAATATTGCACATATAATTAATATAAAAAATTCAATCCTTTGTTTTATATATAAACCATTTTAATTAAAATTGAACAAGCTAATTAATAGTAATATAAGTGATGATTGCATCAAAAGTGTCCCTGTAATTAGTGATTGTTAGATATAGCAGCCTACTGAATACTCAATACTGTTTATAGTAGGAGAGATAGAGCGGGATTTTGCTCGTCATCCTGAAAATGGACAGAATGTATCGTATTAAGTTCAATTATTGAACTACATCACGTTTCTAGGCAGGCGCCAGTGGAACTGATAACCGAGGATAGTTACAGGGTGTGAAAATGGAAATTTTTTTTGGTCATGCCCATCATCGAGTAAACGTTCCAAAATTGGCTGCATACAAGATTGTGATATATTTAAGCAAATTCCCGAGAAGCGTCTGCCTAGAGCGTTACCATCAAAATGGCGGACAGGGGTAAACTTGTCAAAAATAGGGGTGAACTTCGTCATTAAGTAAAAAGAACGCCATTTCCACCATTTTTTTGCTTACACAAAAGAAATCATAATCCAAAAGGACGTACAGTTAAATGACATAAATATATTCTTCATGACGTCATTAATGTAGACTGTATGACGTCATACACATTTTTTTTAAATGCGAAGCCACATTTTTTATTAAGTATTCGGAAAGAGCGGAAAATTTCATGTCCCAATATAACTTTGACCATGACCTTGAACTTGATCTTCCGGGTGATGCCAAGATCTAAGTTTTTTTGAGAAATCAACCAATTATAGCTAAATAAGGTGTACTATGGGTTTCGACATCGCTGATTTTGAATCTAAAATTAGTTTTTCAAAATTCACAATCCAAGATGGCGGACCAATTTTTTGAAAAAAAGTCAACCAATCGATGCACAACCAATTAACAGTAATCGACGTTTATAATATAATCCGAAAGATGAATGATTCAAAGAGGGTATTCCAAATTAAAAACAAATTTGACGTTGAACTTGGCCACTACTTGTTTTGAAAATTTTCAAAAACTGATTTCATATTCTTAATCATCTACATCTAAAGCCCTCGTATACCAAATTGGGAGTAGTTGGTTGATTTTTTTCAAATTGCCAATTTTCAAAATCTGATTATTAATCTGAAAGCAGAATTTCATTATCCCAGAGGGCGGACGAATTTTTCAAACAAAAACTGATTTCAGATTCGAAATCAGCGACGTCGAATCCCCCCCCCCCTACACACACACACACACCTAATTTGGTTATAATAAGCTGATTTTTCAAACAAACTTTGATTGTGGAATGACCTTGAACGTCAAGTTTAAGGTCATGGTCAAAGTCATATTGGGAGATGAAATTTCTCGCTCTTTCCAAATCAGTAATGAAAAATGTGGCTTCGTATTTAAAAAAATTGTGTATGACGTCATACAGACCACATTAATGACGTCATAAAAAATATACTTATGTCATTTAGCTATATGTCCTTTTAGATTATGATTTCTTTTGTGTAAGCAAAAAAATGATACAAATTTTTGACAAGTTTACCCCTGTCCGCCAGCTTGATGGTAACGCTCTAGGCAGACGCCTCTCTGGAATTTGCTTAAATGCATCCCAATCTTGTTTGCAGACAATTTTGGAACGTTTACTCGATGATGAGCGTGACCAAAAATAAATTACCACTTTCCCCCCTGTAACTATCCTCGGTTATCAGTTCCACTCGCGCCTGCCTAGAAACCTGATGTAATTCAGGAATTGAACTTAATACGATACATTCTGTCCATTTTCGATGGCGAGCAAAAACCGGCTCTATCTCTTAGACTATTACTTTTGACAACTTTTTACAATATTGATTCAACAACTATATAGAGGAAATGATTTTAAAATTATTATTAATTACCAATAACAGGTAAGATCTATTTTTGTAATTACCTTGAACGTCCACCCAAAATAAATATACAGTGTATTTTATTTTAAAAAATTGTGGATGACGTCATTACTCACAGATTTACTTTGTATATTTCACTATAATGTAAATATACAAAGACATACATAAGACTAAAATCAATATTTTAACTGTCTCAGGATTTTCCCTGAAACAGGTTTAGTTAAAAATTAATTTATTCCGATCTTTATGTACTTAGTGTATCATAAATTTAATAATATAAATACCTGATAATGAAGTAGGAAATTCTTTTGAATTTATTAAGAAATTCTCCTATTTTTCTTTTATACTTGTGAAATTCGAATAAAACTGACGTTGATAGCCTTTAGTAGCAGACAAGCTTTAGGTATAACCATATTACTGTATTTTAAATTATGATCTATGTCATCTACTTTATTGTCAAGAGTATCCATTGCCGTTTTTAGTATCTTCATTTCGTCATTTATTTCCGCTATTTCAGATACCACTATTTCCATTCTGTGATTAGCTACTTGGTTAACTTGCATTAGCAATTTCATTACTTGTACAAATTGTAGTGGTCTTTTTAATTTAGTTTATTCCTGTTTATATTTTAATAATTTAAGTTATCTTGTCTCTTCTGTTCTAATATTTTAAGTTCATCTTGCCTCTTAAATTCAAATTTCTCAAATAGCCCTTCAATTAAATCTTGTGTCTCACTTTTTATGGCAGTGGCAAGGTTTTGCTGTTCATCTTTCATGGTAATGGCAAGGTTTTGTAATTTTATTTTACGTTTCTGATCAAGGAATTGCACTAATTTTTGCTGGATTTCTTCTCGATGTTGCTTCTTCTTTTTGTCACGTTCTTCTAGGATATGATTTAGTTTAAGCTTATTGACAACTTGTTTGAAAACTTTTAACTTCATTTCAGACACCACTTATTACGGATTCCTTATCAATTCTTAAAATCAATATAAACATCATTATTCAATGTGACAACTACAAACTGCAACTGCTTGTGAAAACAAACCAAATCAGTAATGCGACAATACAAAATTGCCACAACCGCACGAATTTATTCTCCAGTAAGGACAACATGATTTCTTTTTATATGTTTGATAGTTTGCGGCTGTAACATTGATGCAACGCACCGCCCGCAACGCTCATATCTCGTTTTCGTGGACACGGTACTCCAATGTGACAATTATAAATTTCAACCAAAGGCTAAAACAAACCCAATGAACGATGTGACAATATATAATCGCTACAATCGCAAAAATTTATTTTCCATTACGGACAAAATGAATTCTTATTATGTCTTTGATAGTTCTTTGTAAGGATTTTTTGTTGTACATGGCTCAGTTGTTTTTTTTTTCGCCTGCAGTTACAGTTTTTAATTGTCACATTCAGATATCGTACCGCCCACACGGCGCATGTGACTTTTATGTTGAACTTATCCTTACAATTTAGCGTGCAGTATGCGTTTGCTTGAAAGAAAGATCCTGTCCTATTTACCTGTGGGGTAGTTTTAATGTTAGTAAAAATTGTAGACGTTTATATAGTTTTTATATGAAAGTTTATAAAAAAAAATATTGGCGAGTTATTGTTTTCTAATTTCCTTAGTAAATAAAATATGGATACGATTCATACATTACGGCTGGTTGAAAAAAAAATGTGTATACAAATCAAACAATATATTTGGAATGTGTAGTTGTATTTCTTCATGATTAGTTTTTATTTCGGTAGAGCGTTTCCTCAATAACTCTGTAAGAAAATTAAGTCGATAAGAAATTGATACTTATAAAACTGAAAACATTGAAATGGATTCAATAGTGGAAATTTGGATCGAGCTTAAAAACTGTCTATTCACAGACATCATTCTCATCAGTCAGTGAGATTCGGAGAGCCCAATGGTTGAGTTTTTTCATTAGTCAAACAGCAGGCGGTCAATGACAATTCTTTATCTACCTAACCCGAAATCCTACTTGATTTGTCAAATTTCAAATATGCCACTCATATAATTGCCACAATTTATCTGGTATTCAATTAACTATTGAAATATGGTGTCGGCTCCGTAGACTACAATAAATATAAAATCTCTGTTAGAGATAATATTCAGAAGTTCAGAAATTATTTTATTTTATATTGAACAAAAATTTTGTATTGAATAAGGATTGTCACTAAGTTATGTACTAAATAACATATCATTTAAAAGACGGATAGAAGGGAATTCTATACAAATGAATTAGAAATTCACTACATACTTTTTCAATGATTTTGATTTCTCTTACGGTAAGAATAAGAATATATGTAAACAAGAACTAGTCGAGTAAAAATACAGTAGGCGAATCAAAGTTCAAGGTTAGTGGATAAGTTATCCATTTCTATTAATTTTTCGATATCATTCATAACGGTATAAAACTTATGAGTCCACTGTTTATCCCTCGATTTTCATGTTTAGTAACCTAAATAATATTAAAAAAAACACTTTTAAAACAGCCTAATGTTATTATACCGTAATATAAATTCACAAAGCTTTCAAATAAATACTATAAACATTAAGTGAAATGTTCAATTTCTTTTCATTCCACATATGTCTTAAATACAATAGTGTAGTTCACTAATTCCGATAACCGTATCTCTTTTAGAAGAAAATGTATAACAATTTTATATATTGTGTTATTCATTAATACTTTGTTCATTAAAATTTATTTAAAAGACTTAACACCGTTTCAACAACTCTTACTTGACATCTTCATGGATTAACCCAAAGTTTGCAAACTGTGTTTTTTTATTCTGTTCATTGCTACTCGTTTTCTCGTGAATGATTAATTAATTATAGGTCAGTGCAAAAGACGTTTCTTAACAAAAAATTATTAGCAGGATTGTGATTGTTGGAGTTCTTTCTCTGTTTGAATGATATAAATCTCAAATAACATCAAATAATTGTCTTCTAAACGTTGTTTGTGGCATATTCTTGATTACTTTTATGTTTTTTTGGGCAATAACACCACAATAGAAATAAAACGACGTATATTACTACAACTGAAGGCAACAACATTACAGTTACAACTATACCTTATATACAGGGTCTGTCAGAAAATTGAAAAGAGCAACAGATTTAATGTTAAAACAACATTCCAAACAAGAAATACACTGAAATCTTTAATATCGAAAACAAAACCAACAAACAAAACCCAGAACTCAAAAAACTGCATATATAAGATTCCTTGCGAATGCAATAAATTTTATATTGGAGAAACCTCGAGACCATTAAACGTACGAATAAATGAACACAAGAATTACATAAAGAAACGACAATTTGAAAAATCAAAAATTTGTGAACATGCTTGGGACCCAGGCCATAAAATACAATTTGACAATTCAACTATACTTCACAAAGAACAACATAACACAAAACGAAAAATAAAAGAGTCTGTCGTAATTCTTTTAAATGAAGACGATTGTATCGCTTCTACTTCTGTAGAATTTAATCGTATCTGGTTACAGACAATTAAGGAAGAAATTATTAATGGTAACCTCCTTTTGAACAACCCAATATCGGGATAGTTCATAAGGTTTTTCCTAGGTTTTCCCTTATGACGTTAATGGGATCACTGAAACAATAGAATTCTTTGCATTTTTGGCGAATGCGTTATCTTATAACAAAGTCGTACCTATTAACGCCACTTATAAATTCTAAAGACAACTCTTTCAAATTCTTCTAATTTGAAAGCTGGTTAACTATAATTCATGATCTTTAGAATTTTTTGTGCTACCTGTATATCTAAAAACAACAAATTTTCTAATGTCAATTTTAAATGTCATAAATCAAATTTTCATTTTGCAATCTACATCAATAAATATAAAGCCATTGACAACGAAGTCAGAATATACTTTGAAACGTTTGGTATTCCTGCAATATACGTCGTTTTATTTCTATTGTGGTGTTATTGCCCAAAAAACATAAAAGTAAACATCCAATAAACTATACCAAAGTGGAATAGAGGTGGAAACCATTTTCACGATTTCTGTCCAAATTATACCTCCTAGAAAGAAATGTCCACCACCAAAGTTGTAGGGAACTGAAAAATATACAATTTTGATATTATGCTTTTTAAAACGTTTTTTTATCTTTCTATTGGTTATTAAACTTCGTAAAAATGATTTATATTATATATCACTGACTGATGAGAATGATGACTGTGATTTTTAAACTATTGAATCCATTTGGAAATTTTCCGTTTTGTAAGTGTCAATTTCTTATCGATTTCATTTTAGTTAATGAGGAAACGCTCTCGGAAATAAAAACTAATCATTAATGAAATACACCTACACATTCGAAATATATTGTTTGATTTGTATAAATAATTTGTTTCAACCATATCCATAATTTATTTACTAAGGAAATTATAGAATAATATCTTGCTAATATTATTTTCTTTTATAAACTTTCATGTAAAAACTATATACCTAAATGTCTATAACTTAGGTAACAGGATGGGATCTTTCTTTAAAGCAAATGCACACAGCACGCTAAACTGTAAGGAGAATTAAACACTGCAGAGGCAAAAAAGAGTCATTTGAGACTGAACGATGGAAGCGAAAGCTTCTTATGAAATATATTTCCCTTTTCTCGTTATCTCACTGTCTTTATTTTTCTTTATTTGTGTGACTCTTAGTAATGGATATAAATATCAGGTGAATTAAAATAATTGTCACTATTTTGTTACGAGTCAAATATTAATCCTAATTTAATTATTGAATTAAATATATCTGCACAGAAATATAAGTTTATAAATAGTTTTGTTCATCTGAATAAATGTTTGAAGACAAGATGTAAAAGAAAATTTCGTTTTGTTCTTAGCTAAAATTTATACAAAACAATAAATTATATAGATACCTATAAATTCAACGGTAGCAACAATTTAATTTTTTTTAAGTTCCTATTCTATGTAATATTAAAATGAGTTTTACTTATTTTATTTCCATTGAAAATAGTACATAAAATTAATTAACAATGACATAATATTAAAAAAAGTATGATTGTTCTGGGTTTAGAACCCGGGAACGTTGAATCTGCAGCCGTGTGCCTTAGACTCTAGAGCACTTGCTTTGCTGGATTAAAAAGCTCTGGATCGAAAACTCTCGCACAATCAGTCATCAATTCTACAGCTGCCGAGCCATTTCGAGAACAATTTTTTGTCCTAAAAGCGATCGGTGTCGTACTGGAATGAAACCAGGGCTGGCTTAAGGAAATTTCGTTACACCGCCCCCTTTTAATTCTGATCGTCCCGGTCAGAAAGATCCTCTCCATGGTAGGGAGCGAATCGATCTAAATGGACCACCTTCAACTTAGTCCTGGGGTTCGCCGGATCCGGTAG
Organism: Octodonta nipae; assembly: GCA_034190945.1. NCBI lineage: Eukaryota > Metazoa > Arthropoda > Insecta > Coleoptera > Chrysomelidae > Octodonta > Octodonta nipae. The sequence goes on along the minus strand of CM067217.1, from coordinate 80,652,696 downwards.
ACGACATCATTAAGCCTCTTGAGCACCTCGTATGAACCATCCCAGGCGAGTGTAAGCTTTGGGGATTTACCCTTGCTCTGTTAGGGGTTGTACAGCCAGACTTTGTCCCTCTCCCGACTGAATTGGTCTTGAGGTCGTATCCTATCATCCGGTCACTGGTGGCCAACATCTACGTTCGGGCTAATTCGTGTATTGCCAGCATGTTATGTCGGAGCTGGTCGGCATAACCGTCCATGTCTTGGGATGGTTCTTCGGAGGGCCAAAAGCCAAATCGCAGGGTAATCGCAGCTCCTTTCGAATAGGTATTTATATTTTTAATTGAAGGTATGGTAATTTTGGTTGATTTTCTGATGTCCTGAAGGCATAATATGAGATTGCTGTTAACTGTACCTAAACCATCAAACATGCATTAGATATCTTTGGTAATCATAGCACATGCCGACTTTTTGATGAAAAGGAGTTCTATTTTTTCCAGCTGGCAGAATGATGACGGATTTTATCCTTGAATGTTGTTACAATCCTCCTTTTTGATTAGCAGTTTATTGGTATTGGTATTGCAGTTTTCTATTAAAATACGTCCATATAATGCGTTTGTATATCTCCGGCTCCACTCAACTGATGATTTGTAGTTCTGCCATCTTCTAGAAAGCAACAGCTTTATGTACACCATTGGAGAGTAATGATTATTATGTGTGTTAAGCTAGCAGAGCCATTTCATAACGCCCAAATATGACCTACTCCAGAATTTATTGCTAATTTATTGCTAATTTATTACGCAAAAATTAAATTTATTGCTCCCACCCCTCCCGAGAAACCATATCTATATATATTCTATATCTCCGGAACAGACAGCGTTATCGAGAGGTGGTGTTGGTAGCGTATTTTATTGCTAATTAATTGCTATCGAAAGGCACTAGAGCAAATAACCAAAAAATACCTCTTCACCCCCTACTGAATTTCTCACCCCTCGAAAATTACGACAAAATTAGTAGATAAGCTATGGGCGTTCTGGAACAAAATCGACCAAAAATACATGTAAGTTTCCATAAGAGATTCTAAGGTCTCAAAACCACGAAATTGAACCAAATTTACCCCCTCCACTCCCACGTCGGCTGGGGGTGGTCTGCTCGCGGGTCCTTCTGGAGACTCGGCGGGCGTCGGGGAACGGGGAACGATCGGTGGGGCGCAATGGCAGGGAAAGCAGACTTGACACCGGGGCGCGTCGTTGGTTTAACGGGCAGTTGCATCGGGATAGCGAAACAAATCGAGGGTGGTTCTCGGATTCTGTGACGTGTTCGAGTGTTAATTCGAAGACTGATCGGTAGCTGCGCAAAAATGGCAACTCGTTCGAGTCTCTTAATATAGTGAATTCGGAAATTTAACCAAAAAAATGTTTGAAAATACCATATTAGATAACCAATGTTTCCAAATATTTAGTAATGATATTAAAATATATTTCTTTATTAAGCGAAAGCAATAACAAAAATAATGGAATTCCAAAACCACAGCTACCGGATGTTATAGATACGCACAGTGTGATATAAAAATTAAATAATTTGTTAGAAACAATGCAATTATGGTGTTAAACGCAAAAACCTAACAAGGAAATTATATTATAAAATATCGCTGGTTGTTCAGAACCGATAAGTAGATGCAGTTTGCCTGCATTGAAAAGATAATATGTGTTCGTGATTGTGAAAAATAAATTAGAAAAAAATGTGTCTAATTTTGAACCGTTGGCTGTTCGTAGGATTTGTAACACCAAAATACGTTATTGAAAAAAGAGGGTGTGATAGAACTTCACTTTGCTAATTGGGAAATATATAAAAAAATTTATACCGTTGGGAATACCGTGGATATTCGTTGGAACAGGGACGCTACAAATGGGGTAATGATATAAATGACAGAGGAATGCTAGAAACAGGAATGCCAAAAACGAAAATGATAGATGGCAATAGCTGAAGAATGGAGGGTAGTCAGCAGCATTGTTGGTTGATAAAAAGTTGGAATCTTGAGCAAATTGTTGGGAATAGGACTCGTATTAGCTGAAAACTTATAGCAGATTGCATGAGATTAATTATATTAAATATATGCAACGACAGAAATTTCCTTATTCTACGCTAAACTTTCTGTATTATTCTTGTACATGATTGGAATTATAACAATGTTGAATGCACAATATTAATTAAATAAAAATATATATTTAAAAAATGTTTAATTATACAATACAGATCCTCCACGAGATAATTTATCAACCACTTAAATTTGCACAGGGAATCATTACCAAATATTGAAACAAAATAATCGCAAATTAAATATAATTCTCCAATTAATTTACTTAATAAATGACGAATATATTATTTTATTTTTTATACCGAAACACCACCAAATATTGCGACAAAATACCCGTGAATTAAATATTATCCAGTTCTCCAATTAATTTACTTAGCTTAATAAGTTAGCAGCAACTGATTGTTGGGATGGTAAAAAGTTGGAATTTTGAGAAAATTGTTGGGAATGGGACCCGTATTAGCTGAAAACTTATAGCAGATTGCATGGGATTAATTGTATTAAATATATGAAATCACAGAAATTTCCTTATTCTACGCTAAACTTTTGGAGTTATTCTTGTACCGTTATAACGACGTTAATGTTGAATGTGCAATATCAATTAAATAAAAATATATATTTAATGCTTAATTATACATACCCATATATTTTTTCCAACACAGATCCTCTTCAAAATAATTTATCAAACAGTTCACTATATGCACAGGGAACCACAATCAAATATTGAAACAAAATACCCGTAAATTAAATATAATTCTCCAATTAGTTTACTTAATAACTGATGATTAAAATATTTTATTTTTCATACCGAACCACCACCAAATATTGCGACAAAATACCCGAGAATAATACCATCCAATTCTCAAATTAATTTACTTTGCATATATACATGGGAAAATAAAATGTAATTCATTTAGTTATTAATAATATATCACTCGGAAGAAGTTGCGGTTAACAATGCAGTGGAATTTATTTATCTTTACGCGAAAAAGTTCAGACGGGGTAAATTGAATATTATTTTTATGATAGTAATTGAATCGGAATTATTAGCAGTGTTCAATTTTAACTATATAAGTAAAAGAATAGAATCAAAGAAATAATCAAGTACAAGCATAAAATTAATTTAGTTACATCCTGCAAAAACACATGTCTTCGAAATAATTTATTATAGTATATTTTATAGGCAAATGTTAAAAATATGTGTACAGGAAAACCTTCATTTTCGCTTGCTTGGCTTAAAAAATTTGTTGTTGGAGTCTTTAGATTTGACGTGTTTTTAGAAATCAAACCTGTAGAAGCGATAGTTGTTTGGGTTTATAATACAGTGATCAGATGGTTTTTGGACTTAATATTGAGATTATATATAATTAGTAATAAGATATTAGAATAAGAGGAATAATCAAGTACAAGCATTAAATTAATTTAGATACACCCTACAAAAACAAATAATTTACTACATATTTTTATAGAAAGGTTAAAAATATTTATTCAGGAAAATCTTAATTTTCGTTTGCATAAAATGACTTAAAAAAAATTGATGTTTAGATTTGACGTGTTTTTAGGAATCAAACCTGTAGGTGATAGTTGTTTTAATAAAAACATGTTGCTAATAAATAAGAGGAGACAGCTATCTTTAGATTTTATTATCTGGTTGAAATGGGAGAGAAATAATGAACATACATCCCAGTTTTTACGGAAAAAGATGTCTTTCAACGCGGTTTAATTCTGCCAAAGCAACTACCAGAGAAGAATTACTCTCTGATAGCACACTACAAGTTTTCCAATTTTTTGGAAATATGATACTGTAATTGTGAAGTCAAACAATTATGAAGGTGTTCTTCAACATGGATAACAAATCCTATTACCAAAAGATAAAGTGACATCTATTAATTTTACAGTTACTTTAAAGATTTTCTTAATTTGCTGCATATAGGGGCTATAATAATCGTTATTTATGGAGAAGTACGAGGATTGTATAACAGAGGACGGAGAAGAGTGATCATTCGACAAAGTGTGAAATTTAGATACCCCTTCTGTTCTACAAAGAATAGAGTTATATAATTTCAGCGATAATTTTAATTATAAATAAACATTTCACTTGTTTATTTAAATTCCTTGCAAAGAGTTATATCAATATTCTAAAAATTGGTAAGCATAATGCAACTTGAAATATCTGATGAACTGACTTTTGAATAGCCCACTCCAAATTTAGGTAGGGATGTGGATGTTGTGGTTTTTACAAAACTTATGATTTATCAGCATTTCTATTTTGCTGGAAAACCAAATAATTCAACAGCGATTATTGGTGTCGTCATAAGTCGGATGCAGTAACAAATTGACTATACTATAGCCAATAAATGATGCTATACGTATAAGCAAAATATTTTAAAAAATTAAACGTTAATTTATGTTTAGAATTGTTGGTAAACAGAAGCAATAAAATCAACAAATAACTACGGTGGCAGAGATTTTTCAAAAATGTTGACTAATTAAATTGGTACAGATAGTGACAACTATGTTGAAAAATGTAAACAGTCGAGTTGGATAACTCTGTTTCCTCTGCTGAGATACCAGCGTGGCTTAGCGACATATGAGACTTTTTAATTGAGCTATTCGTCATGGAGATTTTTTTTGAAAAAATTACAAAACAATGTTGGTTGTTTTCGGACTTTGCTGAAGCAATCAAAAATTGGGTTTGACTTAATTCATCGACAAATAGGTGAATAAAATTTAACTTACATATAGAAATTTCTATCAGTAGTCACTTGAAAAAACACTCCATTTCAGAGTTGTAACACACACTCACGCTTGAGGAACGATGAACTCAATCGAGTAGCTCCCAAGTCCATTAATCATAAAAACAGAGATATATGGTACCTCATACGTAGGCATACGTAAGAGTGAATGGTACCTCATACGTAGGCAGCGGGAGTCTTTCCATGCAACTATAAGGGCTGTAGCAAAAACCTAATGCCCAACTTGTTAAAGAAATGTCTCATATCCCATAGGTATCGCTCTGAATTGGGAACTTAAAATGGCTCGCTAGAGGTTGAGAAATCAGCTTCATTGTCTTGAGTCATGGAATAATTCCAACCTGGTTCATTATAACGATTCGCAACAAACTACCAACCCAGAATAAAACAGTTTATGTATTTATCGTAGCAATAGGTGTTACTGTTGTTATTGTACAGTAAGTATTATATGTTTAAATAAAACAAAATATGTTCAAGCATTTTTATTTTTAGCATACATATATTTTTTAAATAACCAGCTATAGCTGTTCTACATAAGCAACAGTGATCTAATTTCATAGAATAATCTAAGCAGCTAGCCAAGTGTCTATAAGGCAATAGCCATTACTTAAGCAAATTTTATGTGTTGGAGTCAGTGAGAGGTACAGGTTTTAAGGAGCAAACACTGCTCAAACGCCTTTGCATGAAGCTCTTCGATATTATCGTAAGGTAAGAGATTCCTATGTTCTGTACCCCAGCAATAGCAGGCTACGTGGTCGCCATAAGCAGTGTAAAAGAATCCAGCATTCCCAATCTGTTCTCAGTCTCAGATGGGTCAGTCTTTAAAAGTCGCAAGCTTGCTGTCAACCGTTGCCATGTTTTCGTAAATGACTAGTCAGTTTATATGGTTAGTGTCATGTATATCAAAGAAGCGACAATACGAATTCCAGTCTAAATGATCAGTCAAAGGATCGTCACCATCTTCCCAGCTGGGTCCTTCACAAAACGGACATATGACAACGTCCTCTTTGTGACTCACAGCTTCTTGTTGGTAAATGAAGCCCGCTCTGACTTTTCAGGAGAGAAATCCGACCGCCAGTTTTCAAAAGTACGTAATCGATTTTCATATATCTGATAATAATCGTGACACTCCATGGTATTGAACTGTTGAAATAAAATCTAATCCTTTAATTTATATGCATTTATTCAATTCAGACTCTTCATCAAACCCTATGAGTATTACCCAACGTTGAGCAAACTTTCTTTTCACACATTTTATTAACAACCAAGATCTTTTCCTTAGAGTGTTTCACCATTGGAGACATTACATTTACTGAATAAAAGTAAACAAAACATTGTTTTTAATGGCCCAGTTTCCACGATAATTTTCCTATTAAATATGACACTACCTTGTTGCTAACAAATAACCACTTAAGGCAGTAGACAACTTATTAATGACGTAATTTAATTTCGGCAATACTGTCTGCGATTGCTTCAAGTTGTTCCAACATTTGATTTGCAATATCATCATGTAGTTTTTGCATATTTCCGTATAGGTCAGGCACTACTTTTGTCATCTTGTATCTAAGTTCAGTTAGATCAGAAAGATCTTTAGCCTTATCCTTTCGAACAATATTTAATACTTCTGCTGCATCAACACCTTTAGGAGCTTGTTTCATAGAAAGTTCCAGATCATTTATACGTTTTTCCTGTGATATACGGTTGTCATTAAACGAGGCTTCAAATTTTGTGATGGTTTCCTTATATTCTTTCCAGGCAGATTCCAACTGAGCTTCTATTGTATTGCATTTTGAAATGAGAAGCGATATATTTTGTAGTTGGGTTTCCAAAGCTTGTTCGGTTTTCAACATACGAGTATTCATTGCAGCAAAGTTTTGGGTTCCACGTTCCTCGCTAGCCTTTTCGTTTTGCTTAAACACAGATAAGGTTTCCTGAACTTCACAAGTGTAGTTGCTGCAAGCTATTTGAAAATCACTATGTAGTTGTTAAAGTCCGTTTGCTATTTTCTTATCAACGTACTGCTTGTTGGCAGCATCCATAGCTTTCGTCGGTACTTCGACATTGGTAATTTTCAGCTTCTCAGCATCGATATTTCCCTCTGTGGTAAAGGAAAACGGCACTTTCATAAAAGCTAGGTTATGTGAGAATGCTGACTGATTCAAGCGTCATTACGTAACTGATACCTTTGCTAATAAGGGTTAATATTTAAACAATCATTTTTCTATAGAAATCTCGTATATTATTAGGTTCTTTAAGTTCTTCCTTGGATGCAATCAGTAGTTTAGACCGTTCAACTAATTTGTTGGGATCATCCAAATACACCATTGACTTGTTAAGTTAACTTAATACCGGTTCCCGTAAAACATTGCTTCTAGTGATTGTGCTGTGTTAAATTCACTGTTAATTCAACTTTCAAAGAGATCGCTTCTTAAGTGTATCTAGTGATAGTGTGTGTTGTTTTAAAAAACATTATGTGAGTATTTACTTAATTTCATTTTTTGTCAATTTGCTTCTAGTATTTTGTGGGTGCTTTTCAAAAAATGTTAGCTTATGTTTTATAAATTTGTAGTTTGTTTTTCGAATCGAACACTTTGTCTGCTTTTCAATTTCATGTTGTATTTCAAAATTCTTGTTAATTTGCTTCTAATATTTTGTGCCTGCCTTTCAAAATTATTAGAGTGTTTAGATTCATTATAAATTTGCAGTATGCTCTTTGTCCAATCAAGTATTTTCTGACTGCTTTTCAATTCAATTTTCTATTTCAAAATTTTTGTTAATTTGCTCCCAATATTTTTTGTCTGCCTTTCAAAAATTATTTGAATTATAACAGTTTATTTCATAAATTTGTAGTTTGTTTTATGAATCGATCACTTTGTCTGCCTTTCAACTCAATGTTGTATTTCCAGATTTTGTTAATTTGCTTCCAATATTTTGTGTCTGCCTTTCAAAATTAGAGTGTTTAGATTCATTATAAATTTACAGTATCCTCTTTGTCAAATCGAGTATTTTGTGACTGATTTTTTAAAATTTTTTCAATGTTCTATTTCAAAATTTTTGTCAATTTGCTTCTAATATTTTGGCTTTCAAAAATTTTAGATACAATTAGAGTTTGTTTATAAGTTTGTAGTATGTTGTTTTTCGATTCGAGTATTTTCTGTCTGCTTAAAATTTCTGGTTTTCTGTTGTCTCAATTATTACCGTTTAGTCACTTCAGTTAGCTACATGATTTAAATCCATTGACCTTTATTTTTATTTGATGAGAGATGGATCGTGTTCTGGAAGTATATTTCAAGGATTATATAGTATTTACTTATTAGACATCGCACATACTCTACCATTATTTCATTTCCAGGCTTAATATATTAAATTATGATGATAGTAGTTTCTGAACTCACTCCTAATTCGGAACACACTCTTAGGTGAATGGTGATGAATATATGACTATAAAAGTAGTTTTTCCTACTAGAGAATACATTAGTTTTTGAGTTTCACTCAGTGAGTCAAGACGTGCTTATAGTGCATATTAACTAAAACAGTGATTTCAAAGTTTATTAGTTTATTTCACTTTCTTATAGAAACCATGGTTCTCTCTGCAGTGGTGAAGAGTATTCTCTTTACAGTAACTGCTCTATTAATGAATCTGCGGGAGAAATTTGATGGATCCACCGCAGAAGATAGACTTAGGCAATGTACCAAGGCGATCCGACATCTTCATCATCAAATAAAGAAAGCGACAACAGTGGGTGAAAAACAGAACCTCCAGGCAACGTTAGCCAACATTAAGACTTTCCGAATCCAAATAAAATATTTGCAAAAGAAAGGATCTGGACTTGGGTCATCGCGTAGAGAATGGACTAGTGACAGAGTGCGATGGTTTGACTGTATATCTGCATTTAAGAGGCGTGTTAGGACTGGAGTGATAGCCAATCTCAAGCATAAGGATATTCAAGCTTTTTTCTCCGACTGCAAATCACTTTTCATGAGGCGTATCCAGAATGTTTTGAAGACTGAAGAGCCCGTGAAAGTGAATATGGTGTTTGCTGCTGAATTTGAGATGTCTTAGGCTGAACAAGTGGTCTCAGAAATCAAGTATTTCAACACATCGAATGCTTCTATACTGAAAGATACTGATTTAAATGAGTGGTGGGACGAACGTGTAGTACAACCATTTATGAAATATATTGACAAATTTTCAGAAGGTTCAAGTGGTTGGGCTTTAGTGAGAATCCATAATTTGGGTGTAAACATTAACAATTATACTCCCCAACTTGGGTCATCTTATGTTGATCTACCTGGTGAAATAAAGAGGAAGCATTCATGCATCAATGTTAAGAACGAAGATAATGCCTGCTTTGCATGGCGTATTGTTTCAGCTTTATTTCCTGCTGAAGAAAATCCCCATCGCCTCTCCAAATACCCTCACTACTCACAGGTCTTGAAGCTCAAAGGCATCCAGTTTCCGATGACAACACCGCAAATCTCACTATTTGAAAAACAAAACAACATCACAGTCAATGTATACATACTGAAGAAGTCTAAAAAATTTATAGTACTACCAACATATCTCTCTAGAGATAAACGGGATCGTCATGTTAACCTTCTATTGATTCAGGACCGATACGATAGAGAGAGAGCTCCTATTAATTATCATTTTGTGTGGATCAAAGATTTGTCCAGACTGGTGTCAACACAACTCAGTCAAAGTCATGGTAGAAAATACTTTTGTGACCGCTGTCTTCATTATTTCTATTCTGAAGAAAAACTTAATATTCATATAGAGGACTGTAGCATGCTGAACAAATGCAAGATGAGATTGCCAGACGATACCAACAAGATTTTAAAGTTTAGAAACTTTAAAAACAAAGAGAGATCTCCATTCATTATTTATGTTGATTTGGAAAGTGTCCTGAAGCCTATCAATGATAAAACCAGATATCAAGAACACATCCCTTCAGCTATAGGATATTACCTGAAGTGTTCTTATGATGAGTCGTTATATTTGTACCGTTCCTATAGAGGATCATCCTGCATAGAATGGTTTGCTAAAGAAATGCTACAGCTATCAGAAGATCTAAACACCATTTTCCTCTGTCCGTACGACATCGATCCACTTTCACATGAAGAGCAGCACCAGTCTGATACAGCCACTCATTGTCATATCTGCGAGAAACCGTTCACTCCTGAAGACATGAAAGTGCGTGGCCAATTCCATCTTGCCTCTGGATTTAATAATTGTGATAGCAGAAAATCAAACTATCGTGGTCCAGCCCATGAATCTTGTAATATTAATTATCAGGACACGCATATAGTACCCGTTGTTTTTCACAACTTGTCAGGATACGATAGCCACTTCATTATCAATCAAATTGCGCAGTGTGCTAAAGGAAAGATAGATATACTTCCTATTACTAAGGAAAAGTACATCTCATTCATCAAGCATTTCAACGACTCATCAATTAAATTCCGATTCATCGATTCATTTAGATTTCTTGCTGCATCATTTGACACTCTTGCCTCCTCATTACCACAGTCTCCTGAACTACGTTCACAATTTTCCGGTTTACATGACAATCAATTCAATTAATTAACTAAAAAGAGGGTATTCTGCTATGATTATCTTGACTGTTTTGAAAAATTTTCGGATGAATCTTTACCAAGTCAGGATAAATTTTATAACAAACTGGAAGATACTGGCATCACCGATGAACAATACGCCCATGCAAGACGGGTCTGGTCTGAGTTTGGAACCAAAAACTTGGGTGAGTACACTGATTTATATATTAAGACTGATATTATGTTGGTGGCTGATGTTTTTGAAAAGTTTCGAAACAGTAGTCTTGAAAGCTATGGTCTAGATCCAGGCCATTATCTCACATTACCTGGTTATACATGGGATTGTATGCTTTTCAAGACCAGACAGGAATTGGAGCTTCTTACAGACATTGAGCAATTATTATTTGTTGAAAAGGGAATCCGAGGGGGATTATCACAATGTTCAATGAGACGATGTGTTGCTAATAATAGATACATGAAAGCTTATGACCCTACAAAGCCTACAGTGATATTAAAATATTATGACTGAAATAACCAATATAGATTCGCAATGTCTCAGTATTTACCGTATGGGGGGTTTGAATGGGTTGAGCCTAACATCGATATAACTGATATTTCCGATGATTCACCTGAAGGGTACTTGTTAGAAGTCGATTTGGAGTATCCACAACACCTCCACGATAAGCACAATTATCTACCTTTCTGCCCGCAACATATGATTCCCCCGGGTCCAAACTACTGGCTACTTTGTACGATAAACATAAATACGTAATTCATTATAGAAATTTAAAACAGGCACTGCAATATGGTCTTAAGCTCACAAAAATTCATCGTGTTCTCAAATTTAACCAATCGGCTTGGCTTAAGTCATGCATAGATTTAAACACCAGGTTAAGGAGTCAAGCAAAGACAGAATTTGAAAAGAATATATTCAAATTGATGAATAATGCCATATTTGGAAAATGTTTAAAAAATTTGAGAAAAAGAGCCAATGTTCGACTGATTTCCAAATGGCAGGGTAGATACGGCTTAGAGGCAATGATAGCCAAACCAGAATTCAAGTCTTGTACCATCTTCAATGAAAATTTAGTTGCAGTTGAGCTCGCAAAGTTGGAAATCCTCTTTAATAAACCCATTTACGTAGGCATGGCTGTTTTGGACTTGGCTAAAACAACAGTATATGATTTCTATTATGGTTATTTAAAGAAAGAATTCGGTGATGATATCTCTGTAGCATATACGGACACTGACAGCTTATTCACAGAGATAAGGAATAGAGATATTTATGAAATAGTGAAAAGGGACTGTCATGAGAGATTTGATACCTCAGATTATCTTCCAGACAACAGATTCGGAATCCCTCTAGTAAATAAGAAAGTGCTCGGTATGTGGAAAGATGAGAATAATGGTAAGATATTGATAGATTTTATAGGGCTTACATCTAAAATGTATACCAGGAAGTTGGATGAAGATATCAAGCCCACAAAGGAAGCTAAAGGAGTAAAGAAATCCTCCCTTAAGACCAAAATTACCTTTGAAGATTATATTGAGTGCCTGGAGAAACTTAAAAACAAATCAATAGAACAAAATCTCATCAAAGCCAATAAACATACAGTGTACTCAATTACTCAACAAAAAAGTCCAGAGGATAATAAACGATATCAGATTTCGGACTCCTATGAAACATTGGCTTGGGGTCATTATTCTATTATGGAAACTTAAACTCCGTTATACTTGAATACATTATAGCTATATCCATCATAACATCCTCATATTCAGTCTATGAGTGATTATGCTGGGTGAATTAATGAGCTATCTTTATTAAGTTAGAGATCGCTGCTCGTGCAACCCTATAGCATGATGACTTAAAGAATTAATCTTGTTAATCTAATAATCATTTATTATGCTTCCATGTATTACATGCTGGGTGAATTAATGAGCTATATTTATTAAGTTAAAGATCACTATTCGTGCAACCCTATAGCTTTCTTTGGCGAATTAAAGAACTATCTTTATTAATTTAATGATCACTGTTGGTGCAGCCTTATAGAATGATTACTTACAGAATTACGCTTATTGATCTAATATTCATTGATTATGCTTCCAATGTTACATGCTGGGTGAATTAATGAGCTATCTTTATTAAGTTAGAGATCACTGCTCGTGCAACCCTATAGCATGATGACTTAAAGAACTATCTTTATTAATTTAAGGATCACTGTTGGTGCAGCCTTATAGAATGATTACTTACAGAATTAAGCTTATTGATCTAATATTCATTGATTATGCTTCCATGTATTACATGCTGAGTGAATTAATGAGCTATCTTTATTAAGTTAGAGATCACTGCTCGAGCAACCCTATAGCATGATGACTTAAAGAATTATCTTTATTAATTTAAGGATCACTATTCATGCAGCCTTATAGTACGATTACTTAAAGAACTACTTTTATTGATTTTGATTAGATTTCACTGCTCATATTGTCATAAAGTGGTTATATAGGCCTATAGGGGATGTTCCACTATAAAAAAAAGCGCGCCTTGAGTTCAGCCTCCTGGGTGGTGTGCAATAGAACTCTAGAAGGTTAGTATTTTAAAATCTTACTCACACATTTGTTTTCTCTTAGGTTAGATGATTTTCTACCGCAACCACTTCACATCCATAGTAGCTTTCTAAAGAAAATCAAAAGCTTATCATTTGTAAGATATTATTTTCACTTTATTCTTTACAAGCTTATAAGTTACATATACTGATGGTTAGCAGGTGTGCTGATAAACCAATGAGAGTGCAGCTTATGACGTCATGTAAAAGGGGGGAGCAGGTCCTGTTCTATTTCCGAAAATCTCTATATGGGTGAGTTGTTCCTTTCATCTGCTTTAATTCATAGCTATTACAAATACACTTGTCAAATATGAAACGGGCTGAGGAAACTTTATTCAAGACTATTCTTTATAAACATATAAGTTACATATACTCATAGTTAACAGGTGATAGACCAATGAGAGCAGGACGTCACAGACAAGGTACGGTTTACTGAACCTACTTATCAGATTTCCGATCTCTTTCTTGAATATATGAAGCTGGAGAGATAACAAGGTTCTAATCAGAAGTACTTTTGATTATTGTAGTAAAACTGTGTCTTGTATTTAAAATTTTATATTACAGCAACATATATTATGATACATCAGCGCCAAGGTATTTATGTTTATTTCCTTGCGTTTCCAGAATATTACAATAATTCTACCATCTTGTAATGATCCTACCAACCTATCCCCATCATCAGTACGAACCAATTTTTTCTGTGACATTTCAAAAGCACTGATTTGGTTGGCCCATGACAGTTGCGCCTGTGCATAGTAACCTTCTCCAGTGACAAATTCTCAGTGCTAAAACTGACAATTGAATACCTTTTTGACTAGTAACTGTTCCAAACGTTCAAACATTTCTATTTGCAACGACCCTGTTGCAATCATTTCTACTGTTTGTAACGATCCTTCTTCAATGAGTCAGCAATTTCGAGCATTTGCAGTGGTCCCCAACCCATTCCAGCATTTCTAACGGTTCCTTTTTCCTGTTTCTACCATTTGCACAGGATCCAGCCATTTCTTGGGTTCGTTCCTAGCATTTTCTTCAACGATTTAACAATTCTACCATTTGCAGTGGCTCCAACAATTTCCTGCAGCGAATTCTAGGTTCCATTCGTTTCTAGCGTTTGTAGTGACTCCAACCATTTCCAACAGCGATTTATACGGTTCCAGTCGTTTCCACGGACCCTTTGTAGCATTTGTAGAGGTTCCAACCATTTCTAGCATCCGTTTCTATGGTTCCAGTCATTTATATGGACCGTTTCTAGCATTTGTAGTGGCTCCAACCATTTCTAGCAGCGATTTCTACTGTCCCAGTCGTTTCCACGGACCGTTTGTAGCATTTGAAGAGGTTCCAACCATTTCCAGCAGCGATTTCTACGGTTCCAGTCGTTTCTAGCGTTTGTGGTGGCTCCAACCATTTCCAGCAGCCGTTTCTATGGTTCCAGTCGTTTCTATGGACGGTTCTAGGATTTATAGTGGCTCCAACCATTTCCAACAGCGATTTCTACGGTTCCAGGCGTTTTTACGAGCCGTTTCTAGCTTTTGTAGTGGCTCCAACCATTTGTAGCAGATATTTCTACTGTCCCAGTTGTTTCTACGGGCTGTTTCTAGGTTTTGTAGTGGCTCCAACCATTTCCAACAGCGATTTCTACGGTTCCAGTCGTTTCACGGACCGTTTGTAGCATTTGTAGTGGCTCCAACCATTTCCAGCAGCCGTTTCTATGGTTCCAGTCCTTTCTGCTATAAATGGTTGGAGCCACTAGAAAAGCTAGAAACGGCTCGTAAAACGACTGGAACCGTAGAAATCGCTGTTGGAAAAAGTTGGAGCCACTACAAATGCTAGAAACGGTCCATGTTTCTAGCATTTGTCGTGGCTCCAACTTTTTCCAACAGCGATTTCTACGGTTCCAGTCGTTTTACGAGCCGTTTCTAGCTTTTCTAGTGGCTCCAACCATTTATAGCAGATATTTCTACTGTCCCAGTTGTTTCTACGGGCTGTTTCTAGCTTTTGTAGTGACTCCAACCATTTCCAGCAGCGATTACTACGGTTCCAGTCGTTTCTAGCGTTTGTAGTGGCTCCAAACATTTCCAACAGCGATTTCTACGGTTTCAGTCTTTTCTACGGGCCGTTCCTAGCATTTTCTTTAACGATTTAACAATTTCTACCATTTGCAGTGGCTCCAACAATTTCCTGCAGCGAATTCTACAGTTCTAGTCGTTTCTAACGTTTGTAGTGGCTCCAACCAGTTCCAACAGCGATTTCTACGATTCCAGTCGTTTCTACGGGCCGTTTCTAACGGTTCTTTTTTCTGTTTCTACCATTTGCAATGGATCCAACCATTTCTACGGCACGTTCCTAGCATTTTCTACAACGATTTACCAATTTCTACCATTTGCAGTGGCTCCAACAATTTCCTGCATCGAATTCTACGGTTCCAGTCGATTCTAACGTTTGTAGTGACTCCAACCATTTCCAACAGCGAGTCTACGGTTCAGTCGTTTCTACGGGCCGTTTCTAAGGGTTCTTTTTCATGTTTCTACCATTTGCAATGGATCCAGCCATTTCAACGGTTCGTTCCTAGCATTTTCTTCAACGATTTATCAATTTCTACCATTTGCAGTGGCTCGAACAATTTCTAGCATTTCCATTTCAGATATATTCTTGTTCCCATCATCCTACCATTTTAAGACCCTAATCCCATGCAATAGGTTTTTAGCTAATAAGGGTTCCATTCGCAACAATTTTCTCAACATTCCAACTTTTTATCATTCCGACAATGCTACTGACTACCCTCCAGTCTTCGGCCATTGCCATCTAGCATTATCGTTTCTAGCATTCTTCTGTCATTTCTATCATTCCCCCATTTGTAGCGTCCCTGTTCCAACGAATATCCACAGTATTCCCAACGGTATTAATTTTTTCTATATTTCCCAATTAGCAAAGTGAAGTTCTATCACACCCTCTTTTTTCGATACGAACTTTGATATTACAAATCCTGCGAACAGACAAAGATTCAAAATCAGGCACATTTTTTTCTAATTTATTTTTTACAATCACCAACACACATTATCTTTTCAATGCAGGCAAACCGCATGTACTTATCGGTTCTGATATTTTATAATATAATTTCCTTGTTAGGTTTTTGCGTTTAACACCATAATTGCATTGTTTCTTACAAATTATTTACTTTTTATATCACACTGTGCGTATTTATAACATCCGGTCGCTGTGGTTTTGGAATTCCATTATTTTTGTTATTGCCTTCGCTTAATGAAGAAATATAATTTAATATCATTACCAATTATTTGGGAACATTGGTTATCTAATATGGTATTTTCAAGCATTTTTTTGGTTAAATTGCCGAATTCACTATATTAAGAGATTTAACGCCCGGACTGGGGGCGCGGCTCCGACGAAACCAGAGACTCGAACGAGTTGCCATTTTTGGGCAGCTACCGATCAGTCTTCGAATTACGACTCGAACACGTCACAGAATCCGAGAACCACCCTCGATTTGTTTCGCTATCCCGATGCAACTGCCCGTTAAACCAACGACGTGCCCCGGTGTCAAGTCTGCTTTCTCTGCCATTGCGCCCCACCGATCGTTCCCCGTTCCCCGACCTCACGTCACAGCTCCCCTGCGTCCCGACACCCAACGCCAACCGCGTATCCGACACGACGCCCGACAAAGCGCCCCCGACCCGACGCCCGCCGAGTCTCCCGAAGGACCCGAGAGCAGACCACCTCCAGCCGAAGTAGGAGTGGACGGGGTAAATTTGGTTCAATTTCGTGGTTTTGGGACCTTAGAATCTCTTATGGGAATTTACATGAATTTTTGGTCGATTTTGTTCCAGAACGCCCATAGCTTATCTACTAAAATTTTATTTCAATATTTTGTGTTGTATAAAATCAGTAGACTTGTAATTGCTAATTAATTGCTGAAGTTTTACCCTCATTACGATTTCATTCCTCCAACCCCTTCCGAAAAACTGTGGAGACGCCAACTTTAGACTGAAAGTTAGCATAGCCACATCTATATCTCCGGAACGAACAGTGCTACCGGGGTGATCTAGGGGGCGTATTTTATTGCTAATTAATTGCTATCAAATAGTAAACGGGCTAATACCCAAAACCTACCCCTTCATCCCCTACTCAATTTCTCACCACCTGACAAGTAACAAAAATATTTATTTCAATGTATTTCGATATTAAAATCAGTTGACTTTTAACTCTTAAGTAATTGCTGAAGGTCTACCTTCGTTACGATTTATTGCTCCACCCGTTGAGAGCCAACTTTAGACTAAAGTTAGCATAGCCACATCTATATCTCCGGAAGGAACAGTGCTACCGGAGTGATCTTGGGGGCGTATTTTATTGCTAATTAATTGCTATCGAATGGTATCAGTGCAAATATCCAAAAACTACCCTTTCATCTCCTACTGAATTTCTCACCCCCTGACAAAAACAAAAAATTTTATTTCAATGTTTTTCGTTGTTAATTTCAGTAGACTTTTATTTGCTAATTAATTGCTGAAGCTCTACTTTCGTTACGAATTTATTGCGTCAACCCCTTCTGAGATACTGTGGTTATGCTAACTTTAGACTAAATTTAGCATAGCCTTATCAATATCTCCAGAACAAACGTCGTTCTCGGTATGGTCTTGGGGGTGTATTTTATTGCTAATTAATTGCTATCTAATGGCACCAGACCGAAAACCCAAAAACAATCCTGACAATTAACAAAAATATTTATTTCAATGTTTTCGTTGTGAAAATGTGTAAACTTTTAATTGCTAACTAATTGCTGAAGGTCTACCTTTGTTACGATTTTATTACTTCAGTTAAGCGCGTCATACTTGTATTTGTATGATTTGTGACCTGGTCTCAAAAATATTATATGTCCAACGTATTATTCAAGGGCATTTGTATGTTTTGGGGGACAGGACTCAAAAAAAACATTAGACATGTACAGATTCAAATAGCTTTGATTCTAGACTGGAAAGGAAAACCAAACGTTTCAAATAATAGACTATTCTTTGAAACGTTTGGTTTTCCCTCAAAATACGTCGTTTTATTTCGATTGTGGTGTTATTTCCCAAAAAACATAAAAGTAATCAAGAATATGCCACAAACAACGTTTAGAAGACAATATAACTATGAACACTAACATATAAGGGGTTTCCCTATTAAGGATTTGTTTACGTGTTATGAAAGAAAAATAGCTAATATATTTTTAAACAGTATGTACTCTTTAGTTCTGCAACAAACTTTTCGGCAATCTGAGACATCGAATTGTTCAAAATTGATCAATACAACTATTTACAACGAAGTACCAGGGAATTATGAAGTCCAAATATTATGTTCAAATGATAACATAACCAAAATATTCAGTCTAAGGTACTAGGTGTTAAATTACACAGCAACGTGCGCAGTTGAAATATTGGGCGAAGTAAAATTACAGGTGGGTTTAAAAATCTTACAGATAAAATGTGATATTGGGTGGTACATAAGCAGTTCCAGATATAGGGTGGTTGAAGTATAACATGAAATAGAATTCAAGTTATACAGGGTGGTTCAAAAAATGTTGTATGGGGTGGCACATAAGTAGTTGCGTTTACAAGGATGAAATAAGAGTGAAGTAAAACTATAGTTATACAGACTGGATAAAAAACTTTATAAATGGTTAAATAAGCATATGTAGTGAGGATATTCGTGTTAGAGGACGGAGTATTGAAAAAATGTTAGGAACAGTTGCATATATTGAATATTGAAATATAAGGTGGAGTGGAATTATAGTTATTCAAGGTAACTAAAAAAATGTTATATATATAGTATGGAATATATATAGTGTGCTTATATTTGGCACATTGAGCGAAGTAAAATTATAGGTATACAGGGTGATTTAAACAACAGAAAAATATAGCCAATAGGGTGGAGAGAATTAATACTTATACAGGGCGGTTGCAACATCATGTAGAGTTGAATTATATTTGTACAGGGTGATTCAGAAAATGATAGATAAATAATTTATATTGGGGGACCAATAAACAAAATAAACAAAAACATATACTGGGTGGTTGCAATATAGGGTGCATTATAATTACACTTATAGAAACTGGGTCAGATAATAAAACAAACAAAAAGGAAAAAACATGTGGATAATATAAAAAAATAGAAATTAGAGGGAGAGGGAGAGATAAGAATTCGCTAACATAATCAATAGAATTGTACCGTAAACCAGATAAAGTCGGTTCTTTTTTAATTATAAATTATAAAACTTTACGGTGCTACATATGCAGATTGGTGCACTTAAATAAACATTTTAAGACAAGACTACATTTGTACTTAGTAATGTTTAAGAATGTATAATTGAGTGAAATCGGTTCTTAGAAAGTGTTTTTCTACTGTTTGTTTTAGTTATGATGAACATCAACAATTAGTTATTTAAACGCCAATTAAATAATGACATCTAGAAACGTTGTATTTTATTTTGATTGGAGCAGACTGGGATATTGTTGTGAAAATACAAGAAAATGCTTGAATGTGAATTTTTTAACCTATGAATATTATTATCTTAGCTAACCTCAACAATTGAAAACTACTCAGCATATAGGTATTTGGTCAATATAGGGTTAGCATATACCTAGGTAAAGAAACAAGAATTCCAAGTTTGATTGTTTATTTATAATAAATAGTATAAATATCAGATGCTAATACTGAACAAGAGGAGACAACTTATATTAATTTTTTTGTTAATTTTTGGCTCTACTTGAATATGTATGTAATACTCTTCCACAACTAATACGAACTATCATGTGTCCTGGAGTTTATAAAAAAATTTCTCCAAATTGCGGTATAATTTAAATTGACTATCGGCCTGAATATGGAAAATTTCCATAACTGTTAAAGAAAATGTGGAATAATTAATTTTCACTCAAAAACTACAGTTAATAAGATCCTAACAAGTCAGATATTTGATCGAATTGTTTCATCGAAAATGTTTGTATTTTAGTAAAAAACCTTAACTAAAAATTCCCAAATCCAAAGATTAAGTTACTAAACTGAATTCGACATAAACTTTATCAAAAAGCAGAAGTTGAAACAGATAATTAAATCAATTCCTTCAATAAAAAAACTCACTAACTGTAAGATTTTTTCTATACCAAACTATATTAAGTACTCTGTTTGCTGAAATCAATTATTAATTTCAAGAAACAGTTAAAAATATGCCATTGTTTTTTACGTGTATGACAGATTATCAATTAAAGTAGAATACTTATCTAGAATTGAAAACTAACTTCGTTTTATTTTGAGACACACTGTATCCCATTTCAGTAGAGCTTAGATTTTGCCTTAAATGCGTGTTTTATATCCCTCGGACTTCAGCAATTCAATAAAATAAGAAATGAGCAAATCATTTAAAACCTTTAACTTCAATTACTTAATTTTAGTTTGGTAAAATCATTACTTATATTATTCAGTATATGTATATTTAACATGAAATATTCTTTATTACAATACAGATCAATCACGATTAATATTATATTAGATTGTTCTTGTAAACTTTTAATAATACTGAAAATAATTTAACATAATATGCACGCATTTGTTGACGTACTGCTGAACTTAATATATTTATGGATAAAATACTACCACTTTTCATGTTTCTATGAATATTTTTTATTCACCATCGGCCGACGGAAGAACTGCCTCAAATAACCCTTCTAAGAAAAGTTGGTAAATAAATACTCAAATTACAGCATTATCATCAATAGTCTTTCCTATATATTTTCATTTATAAAATACTTACAGTAAATTAATAATCATTAAGCACTTTGCTACACACACAATCTGACGGGGAATAAAAATTTGTAAAAGTTGATTTCCTTAACCAAATTTCCAGAACGTTTTCAAACTCAGACTATACATGATGAAGATTTTATTTTTAATTCTTCATAAAGTGTTTTACATATTTTCAGATCAGAAAAAAAGACTGTCCCAAATACTTTACATAAAACAATTTATTGAAAGTTAACTACAATTGTCGGAAAATAAATCATGCATAATAAGGTGAATAATGACTCAGTTAACTTTTAAGTGGAATCCACCTGTATATCGATAATTTTGACCTATTATTCGGAGAGACACTTAATATTTTTTCACAGTAACGTAAATTCCCAATATTAGATCGAGTCTTTTACAAGGTTGTCAAATGTTCTGATTTGTACCGGTATATTAACGATAAGTGATTTAACTGTTTTAAACTTTATCTCAATAGTATATTTTTAAATAGCGTTAAAAAAATGATGTTTTGGTGTGTCTTAGCACTGCCGAGATTATAATAAAGTTTTTATTTCTTATTGATATCTTCCTACATTGCGTATTGTTTGGTATATTATGTTACTTACATCGAATAATCAATAGCACCGTTCGTACACTTTGTGCAGTTTATTTGAAATAGCATTTTGTTAGATGTATGTAGGCCATTTGTATAGGAAATTTAAAAGCCAGGCTTGACAGTATCTAAATGAAATTTTTTGAAACAAACTGACTAAAATTAAATAAGAATGGCACAAATTCTAAATTCAATCTTGAATATCGATTATGACAACAAAGTTCCAATTGCAGTAAGGCTCGAGAAAAAATTACCATAAACGGGATTCAGAAAAAATAAGTAGGGTAATGTATAATTTGAGAACATTCATGGATACATAGTATTATTCTACAACCATCCTATAATTATATCTATAATTAATAAGTATAGTCTTATTTTCCTAATCATATACAATTTTTTTTTAATAACGAAGAACATTGAAATAAATATTTTTGTTACTTGCCAGGGGGTGAGAAATTGAGTAGGTGATGAAGGGACAGTTTTTGGGTTTTTGGTCTGGTGCCATTCGATAGCAATTAATTAGCAATAAAATACGCCCCCAAGACCATACCGATAATGACCTTCGTTCCGGAGATATGAACATGGCTATGCTAACTTTAGTCTAAAGATGGCATAGCCACAGTTTGTCGCAAGGGGTTGGAGCAATAAAATCGTAAGGAAGGTAGACCTTCAGCAATTAATTAACAATTAAAAGTCTGTTGATTTTAATAACGAAAAACATTGAAATAAATATTTTTGTTACTTGTCAGGGGGTGAGAAATTGAATAGGAGGAGAAGGGGTAGTTTTTGGGTTTTTGGTCTGCTGCTATTCGATAGCAATTGATTAGCAATAAAATACGCCCCCAAGACTATAACGACGTTTGTTCCGGAGATACAGAAATGGGCTATGCTAAATTTAGTCTAAAGTTGGCATAACCACAGTATCTCAGAAGGGGCTGACGCAATAAATTCGTAATGAAAGTAGAGCTTCAGCAATTAATTACCAAATAAAAGTCTACTGAAGTTAACAACGAAAAAGATTGAAATACATTTTTTTGTTTTTTGTCAGGGGGTGAGAAATTCAGTAGGAGATGAAAGGGTAGTTTTTGGATATTTGCACTGATGCCATTCGATAGCAATTAATTAGCAATAAAATACACCCCAAGGCCATACCCATATCGACGTTTGTCCCGGAGATGTGGATATGGCTATGCTAACTTTAGTCTAAAGTTGGCATAGGGAAGGGGTTGAAGGAATGAAATTGTAACGAGGGTAGAACTTCAGCAATTAATTAGCAATTAAAACTCTACTGATTATAACAACAAAAAACATTGAAGTAACTATTTTTGTTATTTGTTAAGGGGTACGAATTTCAGTAGGGGATGAAGGGGTAGGTTTTGGGTATTCGTCCCTGGTACTATTCGATAGCAATTAATTAGCAATAAAATACGCCCCCAAGATCACCCAGGTAGCACTGTTCGTTCCGGAGATATAGATGTTGCTATGCTAATTTTACTCTAAAGTTGGCGTGTCCACAGTTTCTCGGAAGGGGTTGGAGGAATGAAATCGTAATGAGGGTAAAACTTCAGCAATTAATTAGCAATTAAAAGTCTGCTGATTTTATACAACACAAAATATTGAAATAGTTTTTTAGTAATTGTTGGGGGGTGAAAAATTCAGTAGGGGATGAAGGGGTATTTTTGGTTTATTTGCTCTAGTGCCATTCGATAGTAATTAATTAGCATTAAAATACGCCACTGAGATCACCTCGGTGGCGCTGTTCGTTCCGGAGATATAGAATATGGCTATGCTAACTTTAGTCTAAAGTTAGCATAGCCACTGTTTCTCGGGAAGGGTGGGAGCAATAAATTTAATTCCTGCCTAATAAATTAGCAATAAATTAGCAATAAATTCTGGAGTAGGTCCCATTTGGGCGTTAAGAAATGGCTCTGCTAGCTTAACACACATATGATTATTCAACAGCTATAAATGTGGTAAGTGACAAGTTCACTTCTGTTACATTATTCGTTGTATCCTTTTGTTTCCCGGTAACTCTTTTCAGTTTCTTGGTATGGGCGTTTTGACTGGTTCGTCCGATTAAAATATCTTTGTTTTGTGAAGCGATTTGAATGATACCTTCTACGTTGGTCATATTTAAATTTCATTGTATTGAACCTTGTGTGTGTGAAATACACAAAGCTACTATTTCTAAAGGTGCTCCTAGAGGTGTGCCTACTGTAGAAAAGTAAAATATTTTTGAAAACATTTAGTCTTTTTTACATTCTGTTTCAGCTAGTTCATTCACAAAGCATCCTTTGTAGGTCAACTGGTCATTAAAAATTGTAAGATAAGTGAAAAATAAAACTACTTAAAAACACAAAACTAACTTAAAAGCAAAAAATTAAAATTTTCTACAATATCTAAATACTTTTTTGCTCCCCTTAATGTAGTCAAGAAATTATTGTTGATTATGTAACGATTATTAATTATTTTATATAATTGGGAAGTTGGTGATTAACTTAGCACTTGATCAAAATTATAAAATAGTAATTATATAATGAACAATCATTTCTTAATTATATCAGCCGTCCCAACAAATAACTATTTAATAGTTACTGAAAAATATAACATTGTGCTCTACAGTTTTATTACTTTTTGCTTCTTCAGACTTATTTATCATCTATTGTTTGTTTAATCGTCTGAAACCTCACAATAACAGTGGGTGTAAGTTTTTTCCCTTTTTGCATGGAATCTACCTTTCAACGATGTTTACTGTTAAGAGCAATGTTATAGAAATTTGAAAATCCTTCATGAGGTTAATTCGTCCAAGTGTTCCTTAGGTATTGTAAATAAAATACAGTTTTTTTAATGTTTTTGATTTGTTTGTGGTGTGTTTATGACAACTCTTCTACCTTTTAACGTTGCTTTGTGAATTATGATACCATCATCCGCTAAGGCTCCGCGATTATGTTAACACTGCAAAGATTTATAGAATATCATAATACTAATTTTGTTTAAATTACCTGAAAAGCAAATCAGCGGTGTTAAAATTATAACACATCATTTTAATTTTTTTTAATTCTCTACAATTTTTTGGCGCAAACTTGGCTTCACAGGTAGATTTGGTGCAAGAGATGAGCTTTTTATGGAAGATGGTAATGTGGTTTTTATGCTACAAAAGATTTTATGACCTATTTTCGTAAATGAGTGTTAGTACTAAACGGATTTTTGTTCAAATGTGCAAACCATATCGCTAAAGTAATAATAAAATGTTATTTTAAACACCTAGTTCATTGTCACAAAGTATATTTCAAAACAAAATAGTCTTATAACACATATCGCACTTCCAGAATTTATTTCGTTAATATTCTAATAACTTTTATGTTAATTATTCTTAAGTAGAATGATTTTAAATATATCCTTGTTATCACTACAATGTATATAACACTTTTCATTTCATTAAAATAATAACCACAATGACACAAATATGCCTTGAATGGTAAGTAGTTTAAATTTTGAATAATATTGTGTTAACCTACTCTTCAGTGGGTGTTTCTTAATACTTTACTGGAAGGAAGGCGGATAACATCAAAAAAATTTAGTCATTGGACCTACCTGAGTGTTCGTCCATTTTTCCATATCATTCATATTCGATGACTGTTTTAAACTTACTAAAAAATAAGGGTTGGGCTTGACAAAACCGCATGCTTGTAATCAAAGGCGTGGAATACTAATTATTATAGGTTGGTATTTGGTAGGAAAACCGGAAGAAGAGAATAGAATTGTGCCTGCTAGTATAAATTACTTTGAATTAATTATGCATATTTCTATCTAATGTTACATCAAGTTATTTTAGTAATGTAAGGTGTATTACATGAACAATATTTGAGGGAATTCTATAAAAATTACAATAGTATAGTATAACATATGATACCCCTGATGTCCAAGATTTGAGAATATTTCGAGTTCAAGACAATATATTATTCCCAATATTGTTTCTGTGCGGGATCTGTAATGCCCAGAAAGATCCGAAAATTATTTATATATTAGCTGATCCAACAGACGTTGTCCTGTCAAACGTTTTCAATCCAAACTGTAATACCTAGGCCGTTCTGATGAAATTATATGAATAAACATTAAAATACATCATTCCTTCAGTTAACACAATTTAACCTCTCAATAACGTGTGAGAATATCTGTAGTTTAAGACAAAATAATCAGAAAGTAATTGCAAATCCAAAAATGCTATCATATACAGTGTGTCCCATTTAAAATATCAAAAATGTTCCTACTTTTTGGTATATGCGGCAATATTACATCGTTGAAAATATTTTACATCGATAGATCTGCAGCAATTACATCGGTAACCAAATTTTTAGAAACAGCACATGTTCCGCTTTCCGTAAACGTCTAAGGTACCTACCATCGACCGTGGGAGACCCTGTATAATTATTTTGTCTATATGTATGTGTATGTATACCTTGCGTTATTCAATCATAACAGTCTAAACACTTCCGAAAACTCCATATTAAATTGAACTTTTAAACTTAGGAGTGACTGCTCTGTCTTACCGTAAAAACAAACACTTCTCAAAAAGTTTACTGTATAATTGAATCGGCTGTGAAATTTGCACTAAGGAATGATAAATATTAGTTATTTTATATATCGCTATAATTCCGACCGATGCATCTGTGTTATTGTTATTGCTTTTGTCACTTTACTTTGTGGTTTTGTTTGCTATAACTAAACATCATGTGTATAATCACACCAAATAGCAGTTTGGAGCTTAACATATGTTGTCACTGAATTTTCTATTAGGCCGGGAGTAGGTGACACCAAAAGCAGTGACCTCGCAAAATCGAAAAGTTTTCATTTAAATCTGTATTTGTCAGGTATACAAACAAAATAAAGTTGGTACTCATTGATTTCAGGAGCCGAAAGTACTATATTATACTACCTATATGTTTGGGATGTACATAAAAAATTTTCAAATTCGCTACTATAACTTCTAGGGCCTGCAATTCTCGCACTATTACTTTGGAATGAAAATATTTATGAGTAAATGTCAGTTAGTTCACTTCGATGGAATTTTTTATAAGAATATTGGATTTTTTGGCGCTTTTCTGCAGAACTGCATGTTACAAGGCGCAGAAAAGTATGTGAGACCACGTAGGGATCTTCTGTAATAGATTACACCTTAAAAAACTACACATTGACAAGAGGTTTTGGAAAAATCGACCAATATGTTAGGGATATTGGACGATTTCCATGCACGCATGTGTTCATTCACAAATTTCATCACTTTACCAGTAGAATTCTTTTCCGAAATTTCAAGTTTCACCAATCCGGATATATACTTTATTAACCAAGACCATAATCGTTCACATCGGTGCACAACAGGAGAAGAAATCAGGTAAGATGCATACAAAAAAGAGGAGATCGAAGTTTTCAGTATCAACTGGAAGTCTTCGAAAGAAACTGAGATGGGTTATGAAGGCGGCTGCACAGCAGGAGCAGGACAGCAGTTGGACAGATGATGTACGTTAGACTCATCGTTCTAAAATATTGGCTGGAAGTATTAGTCTAAGAAACGTAGTATAGTAGTGATTGTGAACATTTGGTGTGAAAATGAAGAATATTTATTCTGGATTCAAGGATTATTATTGATAACACAGAAAATTTATAACCGTGATGTTAGAAGTGTGGTTTAGTGGATTCTGAAATCTCAATTATTTTATGGGAGCTACAAAAAGTATGGCTATGGAAATGGACGAAGCGAGAAAAAAAATTTTCATACAATTACCGATACGATAGTCAAGAAACTAAGTCAGATACTGGAAAAAACTGACAAAAATGAAAGCAATTCAACAAAGGTTACTGCAATCTGTTGACGAGAAACGTGAAAGAAAGATAAACAACAAAATCTAATCGAGGATTTTTTTCATTACAAAAGCAACGGGTTGATTAATTAAAAAGACAACAACAATCTGAACAACTAATGCAATTAGTAATACAATATAACGAAACAGTTATTCAGAAAATACTGATGTGGAATCTAAAGCAAAGTACGAGATGAAATCAGTTCAATTCAAAACACAGTACAGAGTGATATTCAAAGAGTAGAAATGGAAATTAAAAAAATGCAAGACCTACAGTGAAGAGAATATCAGAATAGCGTAAGTATCAAAGGTTCTTTTAACAAACCACTCACATTTGATGGTAGTTCATCTTGACCTATGTACAAACTGCAGGTTGCAGCAGCGGCCACAGCTGATAGATGGGGAAGAAAAATCTACATTTCTTGTAATTTCTATAAGAGGTCCATTATTAGAACGCCTCCAAAGCATTCCTGTGGATCTTTGATAAAATCATTACCGTCATAGATGAAAGATATGGCCACTAGTCAAGTACATCTGGTCATCGGACAATTAACAACAAGATTTAGCTATGAACAGTCCCCGCCGCGTCTATGTCAATACAGAGTAAGGCAGATGTCGTGCTACAGATAGTGGACTACTAAATCTTGCAAAGGGTCCTAGTAGCGGATATTGAGGATGAGTTATAAGAGGTATGGCCCTAATTAGCCAAAATCGATTCATCATTGACTCGAGATAAGATGTTCTTCGATTCCTTAATGATGAATTTGTATTACAACAGCCCGTCAACCACAACTCCAAGACGAACGGAACAAATTATTCAAGAGCAGCTAGAATAAAATCTTGGAAGCTGAGTTGGAATGATGGAGCCCAAACAGTTAGCTCATGACTACTTGGTTGGACGGGCCCATTTGACACACCTTACACACAAGAGGAACAACAAAAAACTAAGTATTTTATCTTAAATAACTGGCAAATTTTCAATAGTAAAGATGATTCAAATGGTGGTAGAAATATCATCCCGCACAGAATAAATACTGGGAGGGCTCAAGCCATAAGCATACCACGTAGGCGACTACCATTGGGGCAACAAGAGGCAGTTGAAGAAAACATCGAGTTAATGTTACAAAATGGAGTTATTGCGCTATCCATCAGCCCATGGTTTTCTCCCGTCAATTTATTAAAGAAGAAAGAGGGAACAACTACCGGTTTTCCTTGCATTATAGGAAATTCAACCATGTGTCGAAGAAAGACAGCTATCCGCTCCCTCGAATTGATGACACTCTGACCACACTAGCAGGATCCTGTCGGTCCACACATATTGGCAGGTTGGACTTCACAAATGCGACAGAGGAAATACAGCGTTTTCCACAAGTAAAGAGCTCTTTCAACTCACAGTCATGCCTTTAGGGTTATGTAACGCTCCCGCTACGTTCGAGAGGTTAATGGAATATGTACTGAGCGGCTTGACAAAGAGAACTTGCCTAGGATACTTTGACGACATCTGAGACACTAGTCACACATTTTTTGACCATCCGAATGACTTGGGCTAAGTATCTTGCCTAATTAAGAATACCAACCTTCCGTTGGAATCCGGGTTGTGTAAGAGCATTTAGACAACTGAAAGCGACAATATGTTTCAGCCCCATCCAATTATTTCCTATACAGTCCGGCAAGTTCGTCTTAGGCGCCGACGGCAACAACACAGGATTCCCAGTGTACTACGGCCGTGTGGTTCTCGAAACCGGCAAGGAATTATTGTATCACTAAAATAGAACTTCTTGCAATAATCAGGGATGTGAACCATGGCCATAAATATCTGTACGGTCGTCATTTCCTAATCAGAATGGATCATGCCGCCCTCAATGGCTGTTGGACTTGAAGACACTGGAAGCAAAACTGGCCAGGTGTATGGAGCAATAGGGTTTCAAAGTTGATCACCGTGCCAACCGTCCGCATAGTTATACCAATCGGGCGCCCTGAAGGCATTTAGGGCCCAATAGGACCCTTTAAGTGTAGAGAATGGATTGTTGAAGAGATTTTAGGAAGGCAATGATTGCAGATAAACTAAGTTTCAGCTGGTAGTCCCAAAAAAGAAGGTACCCGCAGTCCTGAGCAACAAAGTACATGATTGATTTACTGGAGGTCATCTTAGGCATGAATAAATCTCTAAATAAAGATGACGTCAGAGTATGGTGCCGGAAATGTGACACTTCTGCAGTCAGTCCAGCCAAAGATCAGGACAAAGGGCACAATGCTGCAGTACAATATGGGTCTCCCATTTGAAAGAATAGCTATAGATGTCGTTGGGTCATTTCCTGAACCTGAGTGCAGTAAAAAGTACATATTGGTGACTTTGGATTATTTTAGCAAATGGTCTGAGGCATATGATATACTTGGGTATATAACAACACCCTTGCTATCGGGGTAGCCTCCTGATTGGCCAAAGGCAACAAAGGTGTTGGTAAACTTACTTTTCAGGAGGTCTCGTATACCGTTGCAGTTTCACTCAGACCAAAGTCGTAACTTTGAATTCAACGTATTCCAAAAGGTCTGTTTGATGTTGGGCATCAAGAAAACGACAACCACACCCTTGCATCCACAATGGGATGAAATTGCGGAAAGATTCCGCAGGACCTTGCCACAACATCTTTGCAAGGTTGTCAGCACCAACCAGCTTGATTGGGAGAAGCATATTCGTCTATTGTTATTGGTCTATAGCTCAGCTGCACACAACAGCAGATAATTGACCACAGCACCGGTACTATTCCGAAAGGAGCTGAGACTACCATATGATTTAGCGTTTGGCTCATCAGAACAACCATCCCAAAAAGTTAACTACGGCAAAGCTTGCTGACCACACACGAATTGGCCCGGACGCAGATGTTGGCAACCAGCGATTGCCTGAAGACACGTTACGATCTCAAGACAAATTTATTAGGGTTCCAAGAGAGAGTTAAGCTCTGGCTACATAACCCCCAGATGATTAAGGACAAGTCTTCAAAGCTCACACCAGCTTGGGATGGTCCAAATGAAGCAGCTAAAAGGATCAACGACGCGGTTTATTGGTTTCTCTGGAATCCGACGGCCAAGTTGAAGGTAGTCCATTTGGATCGAGTAGTTCCCTATTATGGAGAAAACGATTCTGATCGGGAGGATCTGAATTAAATTTGACATTACTAATAGATGAATTCTCTCGAAATTAAACCCCATTAGAAAAACCGAACAAACAACCGATTAGCAATAAATGAACTCCTAGTCTGTGCGACAAAAATTTCCGGTATTAAAGGGAATTTTTCGAGAACAACAGAAATTGATTATAAATGTGTCCGCACCGTACGTCAGGCTGTAGTACAGTAGTGGGAGAGCTGATGTACGTTTGACTAATCACTGTAAAATATTCGCTCCAGTATTAGTCTAAAGAAAATTGATTTTTAAACCCATAGAAAGTTTATATTATTTTTCTGTATTGCGAATTTGTAATCAAAACAAGTTTGATAATACTCAGGACACTTTACATATCTTTCCAAACGAATTGAACATGGTTTGTGTCAAATATAATCAGAAAACATATAATGAACAAGAGTTATTAGTTGAAGCTAAGATCAAAGACATAAAATGGAATTTTAACAAGAATAATTCTAAGAATGGTTTTAGCTAATAAAAGTGTCACTTCAAGATGGCAACAAAATAAGGAAAAAGAAATGTGACGTTGGTGGGGTAAATAATGATATTCAATTACACCATTGAAGTCAAGGTAAAAAATGAAATTAAGAATTTCCAAAAGAAATGGTCGTTGTATAAACAGAGTTTGATGTAGTTGAAACAATCAATTCATGGGACAATTCTAGAAAGTTCACAGGACTTTAGATCCTAAGAGGTTTTCCAGAGCGTTCCAGCAGATCAATGCAGAAATTTTGCCAAATAGTTCATCTTTGAACGAAGTTAATGTATAAAAACAAAAGTCTAGTTAATTTTACAAAGTGCAGCTTACGCCAGAAATAATAAATCAGGACAAAACTTATAATATTTTAGGGCCGACATTGGATGTTTAATCAACATAGCATATCCATATGTAACTGAGAAGATTCAGGTTGTAGTATGTCACCCAGTTGGTTACAAAGTATAGGCCTCTTTCGATATTCATATTCGATCCAGGTTTGACTTACTGGGTATTCTGAAAGAGCCTATTAGATATAAAACATTACGATACTAGCAGACAACAAATTTCTTGTTTCAAACCAGTAAAGACCATCGTCAACTATGAAGAGTGTACAGATACCGACAGGCAACACTGCACCAAATAGAGAAATTGTTAGGAGATTCGGAGTTATATGGATGGAAGAATTGCTATGGTGCCTAGATTCCCTTTACAGAACCTATTCCTCGTACGGCTAGCTAGAAAAATGTACGTGATCAAACATGTGGCTAGAGTAATGAAAAAAGTTATATTAACATTAACAAATCGAGTAAGCTTAGTCTGTCTGTCACTGAAATACATCAAAATTTCGCGATTATATACCTGTTAGAAATATCAGATATAAGTCCATCTTAACGTTTTTTATTGTTATATTTTTAGTACGGCATGTCATCAAGATTGGAGAATCTGGGCGGCTATGGCAACAGATTCACATAGTTCTCTTCAAAAAAGTTTAAACTAATCCAAGCAACATTGGGCAGGTCATTACAGTCAATTCCAGACCTCATTTCTGGCGACAAGGCGGTGCCCGTTAGTAACTAGGGAAGGAGAGGGTCCTCGGCCCTCGAGTGTGACTTGTCAAAACTTTACACAAGTAGTTCGCCGGACACACTTTCTTAGTATTCAAGACGCCGACCTCTTGCCTGTTACTCCTAAAACAGGGCAAAAGCGTCCCACAAGGAGATGCACCTACACCTCGAAAGCGGATGTCAGTCTAGTCCAAAAAAGTAAAAGAGGCAGACTTGTAGGATGTCGAACGTGTCACCCATCGGCGTGGACATCTTAAACGAACTTGGGTGTTCATAAGAATCTAAAATGGGTAGTGGAGAGAAGTCCCCACTGGGTGAGGTTACTGATGGGTGGATGGTCAGTCCTCGTTGTTCGGTCGTAAGATGCATTCATCCTTGCAGCGTGAGAAGTTAGACGACGACCGTTTGAGGTGTCGGAGTGGGAGTCCCGTTCCTGGCGAGATTGACTAGTCTGGGAACAGAGGCAAATCCTACCTTAGTCTACACCGGCAACCACAAAACCGTGCTCATCACGGTGGGTTGAGGAGGTCCGCTGAGTACAGAACCGTCGACTCGAACGGACATGAATTTTATTGCTCCGACTATTTGTCAGCATAAAAGTGGTGTAAAGTCAGTATTTTTTCATAGTACACCTGGAACTATGCAGAAATGCAACATTAAATTTCTGTGATGAAGACACTAATAAACATCATATTAGTGCAGGAGTGTTAGTGCGTAGTTAGATTGTAAAAAGTGAACTAAAAATTCGGTCTACTTCGTGGTTTAAACATAATAAAAGTTTGTGTGTGACACAATACATCCAGCAGCTCCAATAATAAATCTGGGTTACCTCAATGTATGGAAACTAGTTTTTGGGTATTCTAAGGTAAATCACAATATAATTTATCTAAACTAATATCTCTGCAAACACAGTCGGTAAGAAAAACTAACCAGAAACTAAAACTTCCGTTCCATTCGAATGGAATTTTACTTTTAGAAACATCAAAAATCCTTTTTTCACATTTACTATATCTGAAATATAAAAGGTGTTCTAAATAGTTAAAAACACCCAATAACTCACTGCGTGAACACATTATATTAACGACATTCAGAATCGGAAATTATACGACCTCCAAAACTCAGTTAGAACATCTTGGAACACCACAACAGTAGTTCTTCTATGCGGCAGCACACCGGATCATTCGGTAGCGCGAATAATGTTGTCAAAAAATTTTACAGGGAGAGTGTTTGGAAGTGAATTATTAATAACTTTACTATAGAATATTTTTAACACATTATTGTACTGATTTTGATT
Source organism: Octodonta nipae (assembly GCA_034190945.1). Lineage (NCBI taxonomy): Eukaryota > Metazoa > Arthropoda > Insecta > Coleoptera > Chrysomelidae > Octodonta > Octodonta nipae. Next base: position 80,619,457 of record CM067217.1, on the reverse strand, counting down.
GAACTGTTTTTGATTATTTGTAAAAGATATATATCGTTTTAAAACTGTAAGCTAAATACTATCGTGGCGTGCGTGGTATTATGGATGAAGTATCTAATAAAGACATTTACAAATTAATTCAAGACCTGATCAAAGGTAATGAAGAGATACAAAAGCAATCTAGTGAAATTAAAAGAGAAGTACAAAACCTCAAAACAGAAGTACAATATATGAAATCCGAAATTGGACAGTCGTTGTATGAAGTTAAACAAGAAGTATGTAAGCTAAGAGAAGAAAATAAAGTATTAAAACAAAAACTTACTACAGTAGAAAGGAAAATAAAGAAGTATAACCTTATAGTCCATGGATTAGAAGAACAAGTAACAGATCTTGAAGACATTCACTTCTTTATAGAAATTATAAAAAATAAACTAAATTTAGAATTTCGATTTAATGATCTACGTGACAACTACAGAATTGGTAAGAAAGGAAATGGGAAGACTCGGCCACTACTACTAGAATTCGTTAGTTATAAACTAAAAGAAGAAATCTTAAGAAACTCAAAGAAACTGAAAGGAACTAAAATTTTTGTTAATAAGGACTACACTCCTGAAGAGTACGAGAAGGTGAAAAAAGAAAGAGAAAATAGTCAGGAAGCTTATATAAAAAAAGACTGGCTTTACGTGAATGGTTAAAAATATACTTGCCAAGAACTACTCAAACAGTCACAAGAGCGGAAACAAGATACAGACCATAGGAAGGCAGAAGCAAGTAAAGCAAACCAAAAACTAGAATACGTCGCTACAACTTCTGAAACTCCATCATTAAATTGTGAAAAAGCAGCAAACGAAAACAAGTAAATAAAGAAGACGAAGAGGAGGAAGAAAATATATTTAAACGTTCTACACGAAACAAGCAGGCAAAAACTCTAACCATTAAAATATGGTATATTCTACAGGTATTTTTGTTGTTTCTTGTATTTTATTTTATTTCCTATAAACTTTTCTAAATGTTTGGTCACGGACATATTTTAATGTTTTTAAATAAATCACGCATGTTGTATTTTTGAAATAATGAATATTTATATTAGAGATCTTGAAGAAATTAAAATTGACACAAAATATGTTGAAAGTCTAACTGATTGTAAATTTAAATTACAGAGTAACACAAAGAACAGACATTTTAATAATTTTCATTCTAATATAAGGAGTATCCAAAAAAATATTGATGAGTTAAAAATAACACTGGATCAGTTGGATTACATGTTTGATATAATTGTGTTGACTGAGACACATAAAATTTATAACATAGAGATATTTAATATACCAGGGTACAATTTAATATATAATGAAGGAGATATTAACAAAGGTGATGGTGTAATAACATATGTCAAATCCGATATTAATTACAGTCATAGGGTTGTAATGCTAGGAAAAGTCAAAGCTATTCAACTAAATCTTAAACACAGTCAACAAGACATATTAATCACAGCTATATATAGATCCCCGGCCCTTGACAAATCAGAATTTAATCAAGCGTTAAATAGTTTTCTGAACGTTATTTGTGGCATCTTCTAGTTTATTTTAGATTTTCTTGGGAATAATACCACATCAGAGTTCAAACTTGTGTACCCGTTTCAAAATCCTGTCGGATTTCGTTTTCAATGGATATTAATTTATAAAGTAAAATTGAAAAATTTTTCAATTTACTTTATAAATTTATATCCATTGAAAACGAAATCCGACAGGATTTTGAAACGTTTGGTTTTAAAATATACACAAGTTTGAACTCTGATGTGGTATTATTCCCAAGAAAATCTAAAATAAAGCGTTAAATAATTACTTTACTTCCTATAATACCCAACAACCTGACATAAATATGTTTATTGGTGATATTAACATCAACATTTCACCAAGGAATAATATAGATCAGCATACCCAAGACTACTTAAATGTTCTTGCTGCGCATGGTTTCCTCTCAATGATCAACGGTTTTACAAGAGTAGAGTCAAATAGTAAGTCGTGCTTAGATCATATATTTTTAAAAACTAAATTAAGTCTAGATCAGTTTCAACCTTTAATTTTCACAGATAAAATTAGTGATCACTTCCCCATTATTTTACAAATTTTAAGCAATAATGACGCAATCAGCAATAATACAAACTCCAGATATAAAAAATTCGTTGAGTATAAAAAATTATGTGAATACTTATCTTCAAAAACATGGCTGGATATCTATAATACAAGCAACGTGGAACAAATGACAAATATATTAATCTCAGAAATAAAAATTGCTATTGATAAGTTTACAAAAAGTGTGAAAATTAAAAGGCGAAATATTAAACGAAATCCATGGGTAACAGACGGATTACTAAAGTCAATAAATACAAAAAACCAACTCTATAAAGTGGTTATGAAAAATCCGCAGGATAACACAATTTTAAATGAATTCAAAACATACCGAAATAAACTTAAACAGCATAATTAAACAAGCTAAAACCAACTATTATAAAGCTCAAATTGAAAAAAATAAAAACAGTTCTCAGCACATATGGAATTGTTTAAAAAACATATTGAACACAGAAAATTCTTTAAATACAAATAACGAAGTAAAACAATTGAAGGTAGGTGACAAAAAAATTGTAAATAAAAATGAAATAGCTGAAAAGTTTAATGATTACTTTAGTAATATTAGTCAAGAAATGGCAAACAGAGTCCCAAAAACTTTTAAACAATTTTCAAAAACTGTAATAAACAACTCGATGTTTTTAGAAAATACTAACGTTAATGAAGTCAAAGAAATCATAAACGGTTTAAAATTAAAAAAAGCACCTAGAATAGACCAATTAAAAACGGAAACACTAAAGCAAATTGTAGATTTCATTGTGGAACCCTTTACATATATTATTAATATGTCAATAAATCAGGTGATTTTTCCGTCCGCTTTTAAAATTTCAATTATAAAACCGTTATAAAAATCTGGAGATAAAGACAGCATAGGAAACTACAGACCTGTAGCAATATTGTCAAATTTAGCAAAAGTTTATGAGAAAATTTTAAAAATTCGACTATGTAATTTTATCAGAAAACACGAAATACTCTCAGACCAACAATATGGCTTTCGTGAAACTAAATCAACTAAAGATGCAATAGCTGACCTTACAGGGGAAAGTTACAATGCACTAGATAAAAGTGAGAAATCACTTTGTATATTCGTTGATTTAGCAAAGGCTTTCGATTCCGTCAGTCATCCGGACTTGCTTAAAACCCTCGAAAATATAGGTCTAAGAGGCCAAGTACTAAATTTATTTAAGAGCTATTTAGAAAATAGGAAACAATGTGTTCAAATTGGGGACGTTTATAGTTCGAATAGAACTGTCCAATTCGGGGTACCTCTAGGTACTGTGTTAGGTCCTGTACTCTTTATACTTTATATTAATGATTTGTTTAAAATAAAAACCTGTGGAAAAATCATAACCTTTGCAGATGATACAGCAATATTTTATAAAGAAAAAACCTGGGAAAAATTAGAGTCTAGGGTAAAAACCGATTTTGCTAACATAATTTCGTTTTTCTCTTCTTAACTTTTATCTATAAATTTTACCAAAACGTATTTCCTTACATTCTCGATGCAGACTAACCAGCAACCTACATACAGGAAGCTCACTTTCAATGCAGATGGGCAACATATTGAAATCAATTCAAAAAATTATAAGTACCTTGGTATTACTATTGACAATATGTTAAGATGGGATAAGCATATAACAAATGTAACAACAAAATTAAGGTCCCTATTATATAAGTTTAAATATCTAAGAAATTTCTTCGATATTAAACAATTAAAGATAACGTATTATTCTTTAGTACAATCACATATATCATATGGAATTCTAGGATGGGGTGGCGCAGTAAGTTGTTATTTGAGACAACTAGAAATTATACAAAAGTGGATATTAAAGATAATTTATAAGAAGCCTTTACTTTATGCATCAGATTTAATATATACTGAGAGTGCTGTAATGGATCCTAGACAAGAATATTGCAAGAAGATATTATTATTTTATTTTAACCATACAGCATTATTTCAAGTAGTTGACCATAGTTGCAATACCCGTTACAATCAAAACACACTGAAAATACCAAAAATGATGAAATCTGTTGGTCAAAGGTCATTTATGTTTATTTTGCCTAAAATATACAATATACTGCCATATGATATTAAGATGTCTTCTTCTTATATGGTATTTAAAATTAATGTTAAAAGATGGATATTTAATGGAAACAGAAGAAAAATATTACAACTAATAGGAATTTGTTAAAACTATAAAACTATTACATGTGAATGTTACTAAGATGTAAATTAATAATAAAAAATTATTTAACTACACTTTACTTGTGGACTACTTGAATCTCGTACAAGGAGTTACTTTTGAGATATCAATTGTTTACGGTTTATTGTGGTGAAATATGTTAGTATTGTTAATGTAGATATTATTTTTTGTTTTTGTGTAAAAAATTATATAAGTGGTACTGTACTGATCTCCTCTGTCCTACTCAAGGTATTACCTTCTGGTGACATTCCATTGTTTATTTATCAATTTAAATGTTAGTGGCGTGTAATTATTTATGTTAATTGTTAAAAAAATATATATGTATGATTATTGTTTGTTATTTATTGTGCTTTTTTGAGAAATAAACATTATTATTATATTATAAACCGGGAACATTCTCTGCACATTAGAGGAATCGTCTTCGAGTTGATTCGGCCGAGAGGCTAGGTGTACGCTATAACAGGCGTCTGTTGTATCTTTAAAGCGGTGGGTTTAGAAAATGCTGTAACAGTGGCTAACACTGTAGTGTGTGCACTCGAGTTTTGAGGACACGCTCGTCGGACGACCAAGCCAAACACAGTTGTGATCAGGATCTGAGGTCGTACTTTGACAATTATAGATATTGTCAAACATTTTAATTTTACATTTTAGAATTGTGCCTCTTTTCATATTTTCTTTGCCATTGACAACGGAGTCTGACCTAGACTCCGAAACGTTTGGAAATATACAGAAATTTCGTGACTTTTTATGTTACTTCCCAGAAAGTGCTTAAACATTATAAAATAGGCACGGCGATTTGTTTAGCAAAGCCCTCGAAGGATTCCCTTTATTTTTAAATGCTGCATTTTTTCGAATAGACAATCCGCAACCTTTCAAATTGTTGGTACTTAGTGAGCAATATCTGAAATGGATAGCGAAGGAAACGACTGCATGAAAACATTTCTACAAATTGAGAAATTTGTTTGTTCACTGTAGTTAATGAAAAAATATGACTGTTAACAATGCATGCTATGCGATATCTTAGAAATCTTATAAGTTAATAATGTTAACATATCTTTCCAGAAAAGTGTTGCAAAATTTAGATGCATCAGCTATTCTACCTGCATTGTCTGAAACCTAAAACGAAGCCATCAAATGATTGTCAAAAAAGATCAATTTTCCTTAATAGTGAACTAAATATCTTTATTTTTGACAATATCGAAATGGTTATGAAATAAAATTGATTTAAGTCTAAAATTGTGTCAAGTTAGGCGATTTTTGAAGCGGTAAAAACTTATTAGTTCGCATGTTAATTTGTGGCACACAATGAAGTTGAATTGTGCATGTCGTTGTCCTTTCGTGAAATACATATTTTAATGTTATACAGGATGGTTAAAGAAGTTCGACCTATTAAGGGATTAAGGGATGGGTGGCACCCAGCAACGGTTGGATTAGGAATTAATTTTGTCTGTCAGATGTTTTGTGATATTTATATTGAGAATCCAATTAATAAGTATTTGTGTTATAATATTGAAATAAAAACAATACAATGTTGGATTATATTTGTTTTACTATAAAATTGCACTGTTATAGCAGTATATACGTTTAATTGCCTTAAGCAAAGATCATAAATGCTAATTTTTGAATTTGTAAGTTTGAAGTAAAATATATTTGGAACTGGATATTACCAAAATTAAACCAGAAAAGCAGAAAATTCCGAAGAATCTCACCTACCAGAAAAGTACGAGGGATCTGTTAAAACCTTCACCAGGGAATGTTTTACAGGCATAAAGATGCAATTATTGTGAGTATTATTTATATATTGTTTATTTCTGGTTTATGCTGATCTTACTCGCAATTCTTATCTCCACTGCAGGAAAATATTGACAGCGAGTTGAATATAAGTTTTGATTTTGATTTAGTTTTAATGAACTTTTTAATAATTAGCCTTCAAATAATAATTCGAATAATACTTTAAACATGCCTCAAATTCCAGTTTTTGATACCTATCTATTACAAATTATTCTCCAATTGATTTACAGTTGACTTTATTTTTAGAAATTGAAAATACTATTCTTATTATTGGGATCCGAATCCAAATAATGCATCTTGTGTTCAAAACAGCATTTACGCAAAATTAACACATATCGGACCAGTTGGAGCTTATTTGGGTTCACAAAGGCTATATCTGAAAAAAATATGAGCGAAAAAAATAATGGAACGTATCCAAAAATGCATGCGAAAATTGCCAAATAAGTAATTTTAGTAATTCAGCTAAAATTTAAACCGCTCTATCTCCGGTGATAATTAATCGATTTGGACTTACGTATACAAAAATAAAAGATCGGTTTACATAGTTTACAGAAAAAAAATGACATTTAAAAAATTAGGTATATTTCTTGCGAGCAACATCAATAAACAGGCTTCTAGTTACAACAATATAATATAATAATTTCAGGTTATCAATATTTTTTCTTTGTATGAAATTCTTTTAATTACCCATAAAAAAACTTTTCGTTGTGTTTTTTATACGTAAAAAATATCAAACAGGTTCTTCTTCGCAAGCGTATCAATATGAGCCAAAAATAGCTAAGAAATGGTTTTTTATGGTTTAAATGCTCGCAAATATACAAAAAAAAATATATTTAAAAGGCTCAAACTTTCAGGAAGCTCTATACTTACAGAGTACATTAGCATATATTTTTTGCAGAAAAAATTGTGGACTCACTGCGGACGGTTTGGGGAAAATGTAATATTTTGACCCATATATATACCCGGACAATCTTATTATAATTATCAATATTGTTTTAATGATATGACGAAAACTATGACGAAAATGACTTTTACTCAAATTCAGTTATTGACTAATATGCAAACGCATTCAATTTATGTTCGCAAAGATCTACCCTATATTAAAAGTTCTGACTCCTCTTAAAATTTTTGTTTGCCACTGGCGCAACAAAAACTTTTCTCAATCAAGATATTGGCGAGAAATATTTCACAATTTCTTCATTTTCCAACCAACACCAGCATTCTCGGAATTTAATACTAAAAAAGCCATTATATTTTATATTCTCAAATTCGACCATTTATTCGACGGTCTAATAGGAAACGATACTTTAAGAGACTTAAACGTCCAAACTCATTACAAGAATTATAAAATAAAAACACCTTCGGCAAAAATTACTTTATCATACGAAAAATATCAAATGATAATAAAAGCTGATCAACATTTTAGAACAGTAAGAAAGAAAAGTAGTAGTACGTAGTAGATGGAAAATTTATGTCCAACAAATTTCTGAAAGAATATAGTGTTCCTAAAAGACGTTTTATAAATAACTGTCATATTTCTCGACAGGTTAAATTCGAAAGACATGCCTCACTTATCAAATTACAGCAAATACCTTCAACGATAAAAACTGTCCAAACGTTACATGTATGCACATTTAAATTTGACAGTGTCATTCCACTCACATTTTTTAACCGACTTCCAAAAAGGAGGAGGTTATCAATTCGTCCCCTATTTTTTCTCTTTTTTTTTAATGTATGTTACCTAATTTCTTCTCCTTTTGTGAACCGTTTTGAATGAATATGGCCTTGTTTAATAGAGTATATATCGGCATTGGTGAAACTTCAAATTTGGGAAAAGAATTCTATTGATAAAGTGATGAAAATTGTGAATGAACACATGCGTGCATGGAAATGGACTAATACCCCTAACATATTTTCAAAAACCTCTTATAGATGTGTATAGTTTTTTAACGTGTAATCTATAAAGGAAGATCCCTAGGTGGTCTCATATAATTTTTGCGACATGTAAAAAATCGCCGAAAATTCCAATATTCTTATCAAAAATTTTATCGAAGTGACGTAACGAACATTTTCTCATAAATATTTTAATTCCAACGTAATAGTGCGGGAATTGTAGGCACTGGAAGTTTTTTGTTTGTAAACCAAGCATATACCTATTGAAAATTTTTACATTTTGCGAAGACGGTGTCACATTCTCCCGGCCTAATAGAAAATTCAGTGACAACACATGTCAACCTCTGAACTGCTATTTCGTGTGATTATACATAGGGTCATTAGTTATATCAAACAAAATCACAAATAAAAGTGTTAGAAGGAGTAGTATATATTATTGCAGTCTTTGCAGCCTTCTAAATTTTTTACTAGTAATCGATTTACATTAAATTTTGGAATTAGGCTCCTCTAACCTCTAACTCCAAAGTGATATTGACCCTAACACCGCTTTCACCTTGGGGGTGGTTGCCACCCCTTCTCAGTGGTGTATTTTTTTTTGCAAAATAACCTCAGATATCGATTGAAGACCTAATTTTAAGCAAAAAATGTTCCATAAAGTGTTTCCAAAAACCCAATACTTTTCAAGTTATTTTGCCTGTTCATTGGGGTTTTCTCTCCTCAATTTTTTTTTCTCTATAATCAAATTATTTTAATTGTATAAGCTTATATTTTCAATGTTTTAATTTAAATTCTTTAAAGTTTGTGAAAAAAATATTTTCATAAATTTTTTTATAGAGGGGTTGTTTTTAAGTGGTGAAAAGGGGTTAAATCATGACAAATTCTTTAAAGTTTGTAATAAAATATTTTCATACAATTTTTTTATAGAGGGGTTGTTTTTAAGGGTTGAAAAGGGGTTAAATCATGACAAATAAGGTAGCCAAATATATATATATATATATATATATATATATATATATATATATATAGAAATCTATTTAAGTTATATAGGTAAAATTCATTTTTGGGATTTTTTTCAATTTAGAGGTCGTGTGCAGGGGCTGTAAGGTTTTTTAGGGGTTAAAAATTAGTTAAACATGGGGTAATTGTGTTAGTGAATACCTCAGAATGACACTACTTTATATTAATCACGTTTTCTAGCTATAAAAAGACTCAATGTTAATTTTTTCCTTAAAGGGTTGTTTTTACCCGTTAAAAATAAAAAGCGGAGTTCGGGTCAATACCACTTTTGAAATTAAGGGTAAGATAAGCCTAATTTCCAAAATAATCATGCAAATGGGTTACTAGTAAAAAATTTCGGAGCTAAACCTTTTCGCGTCAATGACTGTACTATATATTATGATTGAAATATAGGACGGAGTAGAATGATTGGTACAGAAGGCAGTTAAAAACATTATAGTGGTCCATAGGCAGCCTTGTATACAGGATGTATGAAATATAGCGTGGAGTGGACGTTTAGTGGTCTAAAAATGTTAGAAAAAATGTGAAATTAAAATTATATAGGGTGATTAAAAAACCGGTATATGATGTGCCCAGCTGAAAATAATAATAGCATAATACAACTCTAGCAAATAAATAACAGATTCAATGTTGTTAGGTCCCAGAAGGTAAAAAATGTAAACATTAAAATGTGCTCATTCTGTACAAATTAATTACTAGCAATTTAGTATATTTTTGAAGTCGGTGCCAAACCACAATCAATTTATATTAATTAGTAGATAAGTACTCAATGCAGGATTTTAGATTTATTTGGCACCCTGTATAGGCATATATACACTTAACTACAACTCTGCTCCACTCTATATTTCAATTATCTTATCTATGCAACTGAAATTTTGTTGAACCACTCTGGAAAGTATAGTTGTCTCCACCTTATATTTCAACCACTTATATACAACATTTTCTAACATTGTTTTAATCACAATGTATAACTATAATTTTACTTCGCCTCATGTTTTAGATATTGCAAATATGTAACAGCTCATGTTCTATCCTACAAAAATTTTCGATCATTTTTTATCCACACTGTTTAACTATAATTCAACTCCGTTCTCTATTTGAATCACCTAGTGTAAATGTAACTACTTATCGGCCATCCAGTATAACATTTTTTGTAATAAGCTGTAACTATAAATCCATTATTTCCCAACATATTTCACCAAAACTGCAACTGCTTATGGGGCACCCTATATAACAACTTTGTTCAATTTTTTTTATAGCCTTGTATGTATATTTCCACTTCAACCTGTATATGCTGCTGCTTATTGTTCACCCAATATAATTTTTTTAGGGTTCCGTATATACATTATACGGAACCCTAAAAATATCACTCCGTATTTCTCCCTCTTTCACACCACAGCAATTTTCTCCTAAACTACTGGACGGTATCAGTGTATAGTTTGGTGACCCGATAAGGAGTACATATCTTAAATGAAAATAATTTGATTTTAGGGGTCCTTCTTGGGGAAAAAAATAAAAAAAATCCAAAACTATAAGAAATACAATTTTGAAAAAAATAGAGATATACGGCGTCACCTGAATTTTACCGGAAAAATAAGAGGAAACGTCTACTATTAATTTTGGGGGGCAATATACAGAATTAAATGAAAAATATAGAATTAAAATTGTATGAAAAACATCATGTAATATATCAAATTAAAGGGCTCAACATGGCGAAAACAAATATATTTTTTCATATTTTTTAAATAAATTATTTTAAAAAATATTAACAAAAATATAAACATTTTTACCCATTCCCCCTACCTTATCTCCAAAACTATAAGCCGTAAAATTTAAAAAAAAATAGGAATATAGGACTTCACCTGAACTTTACTGGAAACATAAGGAAAAACCACTAATATTAATATTAGGGGGCAAATTACAGCATTAAATGGAAAACATAAAATTAAAATTATTTCTAACGCATCATATAATATATCAAATCAAAGGGCTCATTATGACAAATGTATTTTTTCCATGTTTTTAAAATGAATATTTTAAAATATATTAAAAACAATATTTTAAAAAATTACTCATTTCCCCAAAACTATAAGACCTAAAATTTTTTGTTTGCAGAAAAAATACGAAAAAAGCCCTAATATTAATATTGGGGGCCAAATTATAGAATTAAATGGAAAACAAAAAAAATTAACGCATCATGCAATACATCAAATGAAAGGGCTCATTGTGAGAAAAACAAATATATATCTTTCATATTTTTAAAATTAATTGTTTACAATATATTAACAAAAAATATATATAAAAATTCTCATTTCACCCTTTATTTCCAAAATCAAACTACCTAAAATTTTGAAAATAATTAGGGCTACTGGGGCTCACTTGAAATTTATAAGAAAAATTAGTAGAAAATAATGTTAGAGACCAATTATAGAATTAAATGGAAATAAAAAATCAATTTTCATCATCATCATGTAATATATGAAATAAAAGGCTCATTATGTGAATTACACATATATCATATTTTTTAAATCATTTTTTTAAAAGATATTAACAAAAATATTAAAAATTGACTTAATTCCCAGTTTAGAAACTACACTATCTAAAATTTTGGAAAATATGTTTTATTTGTATTTTTAAATAATTTGTCTAACAGATTTAATGATTTTTTATTCAAAAGTTGACCTATTTTGCGCTTTATCTGCCAATCTACACAGTCTCAAAATTCAGACAGTAGATTATAAAAGGCTGCCCTGAAAGTATATTAGGAAAATAGAACTCTAATGTTAATTTTGGGTCCAAATTAGAAAATTAAATACATATGTATTTTTATAAAAATCAAGCGAATCATGAAGCAGATCAAATATAAAATCTATGTGAGGAAACTGAAAGTGTATATTTTTTATAAATATAAAACGCTTCCTTTAAAAGATGTTAGGGTAAATATAAGAAAATGCACTCACTCTCTGCTTGTCTGAAACTGGAATATTAAAATCTTGAGGGTGGTACGGAACCCTTAGTATGCGAGTCCAACTCGCACTTGACCAAATTATTTAAATACTTAACTGTAACTGTACTCCAAACTATATTTCAACTATCCTATGTGTACAAATGATTATGAGCTACGCTATTTCACAGTTTTTCCTCATATTTTTTTAACCACAGTATAAAGTATAATTTTTGTCCACATTTGATTTAAACCACCGTTCATTTCTAACCTTGTTTGCATCACACAGTTTAATTATAACTTTACCTTGCCTCATATTTCTTGTATATGCAATTATTTATGACCCACCCAATATAACATTTTTGAACTCCCTTGTATAACTAATTCCTCTCCCCCTTATTTCAATCACATTGTATATGTGCAGCTGTTTATCCTGTATGTGGAACAGCTTATAAATCTTAATATTTCTTTAGAATAGTTTTTTAACCCACCTATATAACGGTAATTATACTCCGCTGCATATTTTAACCATCCTATATATCCAACTACTAGTGGATATAAAACTATTATTGAACCACCCTATAAACTATAATTCCGCTCCATCTTATATTTCAATCACCCTGTATAAACAAACAACATTTTTTCAACCCATTTCATATTTATAATAAATCAAGAACGTAACTCAAATGCCCTGCTTACATAACACATTTTATTTATTTATTTACTTATTTATTTAGTAGCTCATACACAATCCATAGAAAATCACTAAAGCAGTAATACAATGTAATGTGTCCTGTAAGAGAGAGCTGAACTCTCTGTACACAGGAGCTAGAAGAATACAAAAAAAATTAAAAACTAATAAAAAATTGAATTACACGCTAAAAGATTTATTTCTAATGAGCACCAAAAGGTGACATTAGACAAATGGTATTCTCGTACTGAGGCGAACATGGCCCAATGATCCTACTTGCTAATTACAATATTTAAGTGATTACGTTATATCAGTAATAACATATACTTATACATACGCACATCCAAAATACACATATACTGTTTACGTTCTATACTCATACATATTTCATACTCACATATACCGCTATAAAAATATTCTTCTACATTTATATCCATAGTGTTCGAATTAATTTCTACCTATTTCTTAAATATATGGACTTGTACTATCTTGGCGTTGTATTTGAAACCCACAGTTTTAGCTTTTTTATCATGTGTTTTCTACAATTCATAGCTTTAAGATCTATTTTGCCTCTTTTTAGTAACCTGTTTTGTATATTGATTAGTACATCAATCACTTTATTGTACGCTCCTCCCCAAGCTAGTATCCCATACGTTGCAATGCTATGAAATAGTGCATAGTAAATCCTTAGTAATGTTTTTGAATGCATTCAGACAGTTTTTTGAATATGAAGATTAAATATTTGGATTTGCTAACTACATGCTCTATGTGTCTTTCCCATTTAAGGTGTCTGTCGAAATATACACCCAAGTACTTGCATGTGTCTACTCTTTTCAATTCTTGGCCATTTATGTTTATTTCTAAATTTTTTGGTGTGCTATCTATGTAGCTTCCGAAGGTTATATAAACTGTTTTATTCAGGTTCAATGATAACTGGTTACTGCGGAGCCATTTACTGATTATTTTGATGTAGTTCTTCGTAATGAGTTGGGTCTCGCTCCAAGAATTACCGATTGGGTAAGCTAAACAGCAGGCCATTTATGTATAGGAGAAACAGTAATGGTCCTAGTATAGTGCCTTGTTGTACTCCCGTAGCTAGTTTATCTTTGCTACTTTTGTAGTTAGTAATTCTTACAAACTGATACCTATCTGTCAAATAACTTTTTATGAGATTTAGTGTAATTCCTGTAATCCCATAGTTGTTTAGCTTTTCCAACAATATCTCATGATTAACCATATCAAAAGCCTTCTTCAAATCAAGGAAAGTTGCTATGACAGCCTTTTCTATTTTATCGGTAATTAACTGGTGAACTAGGTAGATGGCATCTTTCGTGCCTTTGTTTTTTAAAAACCCGTATTGTTTATCCGAGATTATGTTGCAGTCTGTTACGAAGTCAAGAATCATTTTATGCAGTATTTTTTCAAAGACTTTAGCTATATTTGATATTAACGAGATTGCCCTGTAATTAGTACATAATAATTTATCAGCATTTTTGTAGATCGGGACTACCTCAGCGGTTTTCAGTGCATCTGGCCACGTAGACGTTACAATACATTTGTTAAATATATATTCCAGGGGTAGTGTTATATATTCGGCAATGTGCTTCAGAGTTTTTACGTTTATACTATCTACTCCACCGGATTTTTCTTTTAAGTTCATAATTATCTTATTTAGTTCTATACGATTCGTTGGTGTTAGAAACATGCTTTTACCATTTGGTGTTGGATGCTCAATGTTATTATTATTTGGCCTATCAATTTGATTCGCTAATTTAGATCCAATATTACAGAAGAATTTATTAAATTCGTTAGCAATTCTTTGAGTATCGGATATCTGTTCATGATTTACTCGAATTTTGTCAATATTATTTGTTTTAATGTTGCGATTTTTGTTAATTTTGTTAATGATAAACTTCCATAACAGCTTGCTGTTATTTTGTAAGGATTCAACCTTTGATGTATCATTCATAATTTTTGCAAGAGTAATTACTTTTTTTAACACTTTGTTATAATTTTTGTATTCAATTTTTAATCTTTAAGTTTGTAACATCTAGTTTCCACAGGCTATACAGAAAATCTTTTTGATTACAAGGGATTATGATTCCTTTTGTCACCCAACTGTGACGAGCTTTGTTCATATTTCTGGTTTTTTTATTTGGACTGTTGCATTATTTATTATCTGTTTGATTTCAGTAATTAGTGTGTTCGTTGCCTCATTAGGATCTTGTATCGATAGCGTTTTGTTCCAGTAGTTTTTCTTAGCAATGTCTGTTAATTTGTTGTAGTTTATTAAATTTAGGCAGTTATTTTCATTGAGTTTTGTAGTCGTGTTATTTATATTGACTGTTAGAAAAAGGGGAGAGTGGTGAGTAAAGGTAATTTTTAATTTAAAAGATGTAATGTCTATAATATTACTTTTTATAAAAATGTTATCGGTACAAGTATCAGTATTAGGATTTTTATTGGAAGGTCTTGTAATGCCATTAAA
This sequence comes from Octodonta nipae, assembly GCA_034190945.1. Classification (NCBI taxonomy): domain Eukaryota; kingdom Metazoa; phylum Arthropoda; class Insecta; order Coleoptera; family Chrysomelidae; genus Octodonta; species Octodonta nipae. The sequence continues at coordinate 80,604,324 of CM067217.1, read as the reverse complement.
ATAAGGTAGATATTCTTTTCCAACAAACTATTCAAAAAATCGTGACCAATATCATCTTGTTTCAATGTATCTTCCTTTTTTTATTATTATTAAAAAATGTCTTTATAGTAGTTATAAAGTTAGTTCTACTTACGTCGTGGCTTCTATACAACGCAGATATTTTAAAGCTATTGGTTTTATTAATTTTTATATCAGTACTTAATATTATATGATTATTTATATTTTCTATATAGCAGTTATGTGACCATGTTTTTTTATGTCAGATTTATTAACCCTACTCTCATTGTAATACATATCATAATCGTCAATGTTGAAATATTTTTTATAGACATTTTCAACATTCTATGTTTCACAGTATATAATTATGTTAGGTTTAACCTTCAACCTCTCAATGAGAACTACTAGCGAGTTTTAATTCGTTTTTATACCCCTTATGTTTAACTGTAATAGTGTTAAATGATTATTTTTATTTATACTTTTATAAGACTCAAAGTTATCATTAAAGGATTTAAGGGTGCAGAACTCTGATTCTATTATCCTAAATTCATTCAATTCTTTATCGAAAATCATTATTTATTTTTCTTACTCTGGTTTCGGGTTTTGATAGCGCTGGTTGATTGCATTGGGTTGCTTGCATTCCCTGGTAGATTCAGTTGCTTTGCTTGTTCGAAGTTGAGATATAGGTCAATCTTGCTAATATGCGTGGATATATTAGGCACACGGGATAATCTGTATTGTCAATTATTTTTTTGATTTGGCTTATTAGATACACTTATCTGTAACAATTAATAGGTGATTCACTGCTTTTTTTGCCTTATTCTTGTCATTTGCAAAAGTACAATTTGTGCACTTTACTGAAAATTCTTTCTTGCATTCTTGCAGAGAGTGTTTCCCTCTACACCTTATACAGATGGTTTCATTTCTGCACTTTTTACTGTTTTGTCCATAGCGACCACAGTTTAGGCAAGGTTTAATATTCAGGTCATCAAATGCTCTAGAATTTTGGTACCCTACAAAAATTCTATGTTTATTTGTATGTATTTGATCATACAACTCTGATGTTACTTCAGCAATAATTGTTAGTTTCTTGTTCTTGTTATTAGCAAAAGTATGCACTATTTGACATTTGCTCTCAAAGCCACTGAAGTTTCTTTCATTAATGTTCTTCTCTAAGTCTTTTAAATCTAGGTTTAAACAGTTATCAATTTCTACTATTTTTAGTCGAGAATTTTTAAAATTTCAAATTGCACAGCACATTTATCCTCAAAATTTTCTTTTACCATTTTTTCCACTTCTAATGCACTTTTTTCATTCATACTTTTTAATAATAATATCACCATTATCTAGCCTGTTGATTTTTTTAACCTGGCTATTTTCTGAGCAATGAAATTGTATGCATTAAAAGTACTATCATTCCTGTTTTTTTTTTTCGTTATGGTTATCGCCGGCACTCTTTTTTGGGAAGTTGATGTGCTCGTAACTATTTCTGCAAATGTTTTGGCCTGTTCTCTTCCCTTGGTTAGGTTAAGCATTTCTTCTGATATTTTGTTTTTATCTTTTAGCTCTTCGTTCAGTTCTTTTAATAATACATTCTCAGTTTGTTTAGAAATGAGTTCTTGGTTTGCCTTTTCTGTCTTGGTTTTTTCAATTAGTTTGATATTGCCAATCAATTTTTTAGTATTTACATCCCACTTCATTTCTGGTTTACTGGTTAGGTCCATATCATCGTGCAAAGAGCATATCACTATATCTTCGCCTAGATATCTCACATTTCTCTTTTTTTTAAAGTCATCTGAGTGATAGACACTTTCACATAATAGGCAAACTGCTATATTACTTTTTTTACTGTTAGGGCAATTGAAACTCTTATCCGGAGGCTTATCCGGTGGTTTTTGTGTGCCTGTCATTTTCATTCCTTTCTATTAACAGCACATGTTTCTGATATTCCGCTTTGATTTTATTTAATAATTATGGTATTCTCCATTATCACGTATCCTAATTGTTTATTGACCTTTTTTGAAGTGACTAATCTTGACAGCGATTCGAGTTCGCAAACTAACACGACACAGATGTTATAGTTATTTTTAGACAGATGTTGAGAATTATCTTCCAAAAGCCTTTCGAAATTTTTTATGGCTTAGGGCCTAACACTGCAGCGGGCTTAAAAGTTCACGTTTACAAACACTATCACTCAATGCATTAAGCTATTTTATTTAATTATCCGCAGAATATGTAACTAACAGGGCTGCTTTTTGGATATAAACTTCACGTTTTAATATTCTATACATTGATCTATTTTTTTTCTTTGAAAATTTACCGATTAACCGAAAAATCACGAGATTCTGTACGAGCGTTGTCACAACGTGACCATCCCGTCCGACGGGATTGTGATTTATTTTTTATAAGATTTTTATAAGATTTTTTATCCACCGTATATATATAAAATTCTATTCTACCCTTATTTCAATCACATTATATATGCAACTACTCACGAGCCAAGCATATAACATTTTGTTATCCACCCTTTATAACATATATTTCTAATTTTTTTAATTACTCTGTGCAAATAATTATTGCAACTAAATTGTATATATGCTGCTGCTTATGGGTCACCTAATATAACTTTTTTTTAAAGATTTTCTATCGCGCTGTATAATTAAGCTTGATGTATAAGTTGATTTTTTTTAAATCAAAAGATATTAAATTGGCATATTCCGAATTTGGAATAAAAGCTAAGCTAATGCGAACTTCTAATATTTGGTGCGTGCGCTGCAACCAACAGAGTAACTGAGTGTTACCAAACATCGTAGAAGTTTTTTCGCTATATCTACCGTTTCTGTCAATGTAGGTAGATAAACTGTATACTTACCAGATTTTCAAAAAGTCAAAGTATAGGCGTTGCAACAGAAAAAGATTCAGCAAAATCAGTTGAGTAGTTCTTAAGTGATAACCGAACAAACAAAAAAACGGACAACTATAATGTTATAATAGTATTAGGCATTACCCGCGGTTTCACCCGGGTATAGAATGTACAATTATGTGCAAAAAATAGCTCATAAAAAATATGGACTATCCTATATAACAAATTTTTCTAACTTCTGTAAACCACCGTATATAACAATATCCACTAATCCCGAATATATTACACCCAAACTGCAAGTGGTTATGGGCCACCCTCTATAACAGTTTTAATCAACATTTTTTGAACCACCTTGTATAGCTGTAACTCTACTTCACCCTATAGTGCAACCATCTTGTATATGCTGCTGTTTATTTGTCACCCAATATAACATTTTTTCGATACCTTTACTTCAACCTATATTTCAGGTATACAACTGCTTACGGTCTACGCTATATAACAATTATTTCTGAAAATTTTTGAGCCACCTTGTAAAGTATAATTTCTCTTCACCCTGTATTTTAACCACCCTTTGTATGAAATTTTTCTAACATGTATTAAACAAACTTTAAACTTATTATTTTACTTCGCTCCGTGTTTTTGGTATTCTACATAATAGGATGCAACTGTTCATGCTCTAGCCTATACATCAAACTTGTCTTAACATTTTTTGATCCTCGCTGTAGAACTATAATTCTACTCCGCCCGCGATTTTAATCACCTTGTATATACACCTAACCCCAACATATTTTTCCAAACAGCAACTGCTTATTGGTCACCCTATATAACAATTTTATTCCACTTTTATTGAACCGCATTGTATAATTATAACTCTACTTTAAACGATCGTGTTTATAATACTTCCAGTTAGTCAACTATTATAACTTATTTGTTCATACGTTTTTGAACCGTCCTGTATAACCATAATTTTACTCTATAAAAATATTTCTACCACCCTGTATATGCATCTTCTTTTTTACCACCAAATATAAAAAATTTTAAACACTTAACTATCACTCTGCTCCACTATATATTTCAACTATCTTATCCACCTATTTTTTTGAAATTTTTTTTAACACCCTGGACAGTATAACTTGTCTACACCTTATTTTTCAACCCCACCTTTTATTCAAGTTTTTGTAACATTATTTTAATCACACTGTATAACTATAATTTTACTCCTCTCTTTATTACAACTACCTTGTAAATACAACTACTTAACGGCCACGCAGTATAACATTTTTGTACCACCTCGTATAACTATAAATCCACCAATCCTCAAAATATTTCACCTAAGCTGCAATTACTTATTGGCCACCGTATAAAACAATTTTATTCAACTTTTTTATGAAACCGCCTTGTATAACTACAACTCTACTTCCATCTTTATTTAAACCATTCTGTTTATACTGCTTCCAGTTAGTCAACCGTTATAACTTATTTGGCTATCACTTTTTGAACCATCCTGTATAATCATAATTTTACTCTACAAAATATTTCCACCACCCTTTATATGGATCTGCTTAGGTGTCACCAAATTTAACATTTTAATTGTAACCCTCCCCTACTCTATATTTCAACTATCGTATCTATCCAACTGATTATAGACTAATGATTTTCTGATATTTTTTTAAACACCCTTAAAAGTATAATTTGTCTCCACCTGATACTTCAAACACCCCTTATATGCAACTTTTTCTAAGAGTGCCTTTATCACTATGTATAACAATAATTTTACTTGCCCCCTGTATCAGATATTGCATACAACAGCTCATGTTCTATCGACCCGGTTTAAATATAATTCTACTCTTTCCTCTATTTCAAATACCTTGTATATGCAACTACTTATCGGTCACCCAATATAACATTTTTTAATCCACAATGTTTAACTAGAAATATAAATCCATTAATTCCCAATATATAACCCCAATACTGCAATTGCCTATGGGGCACCCATACAACAATTTTGTTCAAAATTTTTTGTATTACCTTGTATGTATATCTCTATTTCAACCTGTATTACAACAACCATTATGCTGCTGCTGATTGTTTATCCAATATACCATTTTTTAAATACTTCATTATACCTCTACTCCACCCTATCATATCTGTGCAACTAATTATGAGCTACGCTATTTCACAAAATTACATGATATTTTTTGAACGACCCTTCATTTGAAACTTTTTCTAACCTAGTTTGAATTACTCTATGTAACTATAACTTTACTTTGCTCCATATTTTAGGTAGTCCATATATGCAACTGCTCATGTTCTACACTATAAAACAAATCTTTTCTACCATTTTTTACCCTCCCTGTATAATTATAATTCTACTCCACCCTATATTTCAACAATCTTGTATATGTAACTACTTATGGGCCACCCAATATAACATTTTTCTACCACCCTGTTTACTTAAAACTCTACTCCACCCTATACAACCATCATGTATATAAAACAGCTTGTAGATCATAACATTCCTTTGTAATATTTTTTAACCCACCTGTATAACTGTAATTATACTCCGCCACATATTTCAGACATAATTCAAATATCCTAACTGTTTACATAACAGTTTTTTTTATCCACCCTGTATAAATATAATTATTTCAAACACATTTTACATGCAACTTTTTATGAGCCAAAGAATATAACATTTTGTTATCCACCCTGTATAAATATAATTTTTCTTATTTCATGTAATTCTATACCGTTATGTTTTTCACCTATCCTCTATACGGAACACCCTGTAAATTTACGCTAGGTATATCAGCTGAATTTTTTTTAATGGAAACAAGTTACATTGGCATATTCCAAATTTTGAGTAAAAGCTTAGTTAATGCAAGTATCTAATATTTGGTACGTGCGGTGGAACCAAGAATAATTCACAAAGGGTTGCTCGATAGATGTAAATGTTTACGAAGGCATATGTCTCAAAGTGGCTGCTAATATTTGCACTGTAACCTTTTCTAATTAAGGTATTATCAATATCACATTAAACAGATGAAATAAAACCAGAAAAACTCGAGAGCGGGCCCAACACAATGTGATACGTCACAAGGTGGCTGTTTTTTCCAAAATTTCCAACATTGATCAATCAATCCTTTTAAAAATATCCTTTCGGTGGAACCACTACTGTATTATAGGTTACCCAACATCGTAGTAGTTTTTTCTCTATATCTACCGTTTCTGTCAATATAGGGAGATAAAATGTCTACCAAATGTTAAGTCAATTATAGGCTTTGCAACAAAAAAAAGATTCAGCAAAATCAGTTCAGTAGTTCTTACGTGATGCCCGAACAAACAAACAAACAAACAGACAAACTTACAATTTTATAATAGTATATATATATATATATATATATATATATATATATATATATATGAACTAAGCTAGGTTCCGGGTGAGAACCGCGTCTGAATTTATTGAATACTCGACGTTTCGACTCCTGCTTCGGAGCCATTATCAAGAGACAAAAGTGAAAAAGAATTTCAGAGTCTAGATCGAACTCGGGGCCTCAATCTGCCTACTCCCCAAGAGTCACTAGGTAACTGAACTGAATTTGAGTCTGCTCTGCTTCTTTTATTTATAGGTAGCGCTGGGTTAGAAGATGTTACGTGATGAGGCTGTGTTGTAATTGGTTGGGTATTGGTGGGCGTGTCTGCTTTGTTTAATCTGGCAATTACGGAGGTCCAAGCTGTGGGAAGGCGAGTACTGTCATCGCGTCTATTTAGACAGAGAGGTCTTTTTTCTATTTCGATAGCTTCGCGAATAGTGGATGCCCTAAGAGAATTGAGAGATATGATAGTCCTACTGTCCTCGAAGTTGATAGAGTGCCCTGTTAGGATATGGTGATGCGCGAGAGCTGAAGTCGGATCTTTTTTACGAACTGACAGAGAGTGTTCATATACTCGATGGTTAACGCGCCTGTTGGTACGACCGATGTAGCTTTGTGGGCAATCGCGACATGAGATTTCGTAAACTCCTCGATCCTCGTTAGGTACTTTGTCTTTGGGGTTACCGGTTAAGTTGCCTATAGTTTGAATGGTGTTGAAGATAGTCTTTATTTGATGTCTTTGTAAAATCCGTGCAATTTTGTCAGTGACTCCTCGAATGTATGGAAGTACGGCTTTTTGATGTTGTTGTTCTGTTTCTGACGGGGTTGGTGTGATTGGGGGTTGTTAAGATTGATGAATTATACGCGCAATGTGGTCCGGATGATAACCGTTTTGTCGAAGGATTTGTTGAAGATTATTAAGTTCGTTTTCTCTATTGTCAATATCTGTTAAACGAATAGATCTGAGAGTCAAAGATTTCATTACAGAACTCAATTGGGCAGGGTGGTGGTGTGATTGGGCATTTAAGTATCGATTGGTATGGGTTGGTTTTCTATAGACGGTATGTGAGAATCTGTCATTGTTGGTTTTTGTTATGAGGACATCAAGAAACGGGAGAGAAGAATCGGACTCGATTTCCATTGTAAATTGTATATTAGAATGTATACCATTGAGGTAATGTAGGAAGAAGTCTAATGAGTCTCTGCCATGAGGCCAAATGACAAAAGTATCATCTACATATCTAAGCCAACAGGAAGGTTTTAAATTAGACGAGTTTAGGGCCTGGGTTTCGATTTGTTCCATGAAAATGTTAGCAAGCACTGGAGAAAGAGGTGAACCCATGGGGGCCCCACAGACTTGTTTGAACAGAGTGTTTTGAAATGAAAAATAAGTGTTAGAGGAACAGTGTTGTACAAGTTTGATGATGTCAGAAGAGATATTGTATTTTGTTTTTAGAATATCTAACGTTTCTGAAATGGGGACATTGGTGAAAAGAGATACAACATCGAAGCTAACTAGGATGTCATTTTCTGAAATTCTGTAACCACTTAGGATATCTAGGAAGGAAGAAGAGTTCTTTACGTACGAGGATGCTTGCTCGGCTAGAGGTTGAAGGGTTTTGGCTAAGTACCGGGCTAATTCTTGGGTGGGGGATTGTACCGAACTGACAATGGGTCTAAGAGGAATGTCCGGCTTATGAATTTTGGGTAGTCCGTAAATTTTCGGAATTTTAGAAGACTTTTCACGAGGAATGATGATCTTTTTAATGTCAAGAGGAAGTTGTGTCCTGTTGATGATTTCATTAGTCTTTTTCTCTAAGTAAGTAGTAGGATTATTGTTCATTATTTCGTAGTCTGCAGTGTGGAGTAGGGAATTCATCTTGTGAACATAGTCCTTAGTATTGAGAAGAACAGTCACGTTACCTTTGTCGGCAGGAAGAATAGTTATGTCATGGTTGTTACGTAGTTGTTTTAGTGCATGTCTTTCGTTAGAAGTTAGGTTTGATTTTGGTGGCTTTGATGTGCGGAGTACTCTAGCAATGTCTTGACGAGTATCTTCAGCCTCAATATCTGTTAGTTCAACCAAAGCTACCTCAACTTGAGAAATGATTCTTTCAGTTGGGATAGTTTTCGGCGTCACTGCGAAATTGAAACCTTTGGATAGGACGTGTAAACTGGTAGAGTCTAAGGGGAAGTCAGAAAAGTTATGGACGGTCGTCTGAGGGGGTGAGGTGACAGTGGGTTGTTGTTTTGTAATAAGTCGTGTTAGCTTAAGTTTTTGAGTGACTGTTTTCTTTTGGGCCAGGTGTTCCGCTTTATCGCTCGAAATGCGATTAAAATTGTCCCACAGAATTGGATGAGGATTGAAAGTATGTAATGATGAATAACAGTGATACAAATTTCGGTTGGTTTGGTCAAGTTGATATCTGATTGAATGGATGGAATTTCGTAAGAGGGCCAAACTTGCTTTGTTAAGAATACTGGAAACTGAACGTGAAGAGGTGTGATGTTTTAGTTTGAAAGTATTTGGAATGACGTTATAAGTTCTACAAGATTTGAGGAAAACAAGATCACAAAGAAGCAGAGATTTTCGAATAAGAAGTTTGCTGTATGTTTTGGTGAGTTGGAAGAATTCCTCCCCGTAGAGGAGAATGAAATGTTCTGAGAGGCTTCCGCGGTCATTATTATGAACTAAGCTAGGTTCCGGGTGAGAACCGCGTCTGAATTTATTGAATACTCGACGTTTCGACTCCTGCTTCGGAGCCATTATCAAGAGACAAAAGTGAAAAAGAATTTCAGAGTCTAGATCGAACTCGGGGCCTCAATCTGCCTACTCCCCAAGAGTCACTAGGTAACTGAACTGAATTTGAGTCTGCTCTGCTTCTTTTATTTATAGGTAGCGCTGGGTTAGAAGAAGATGTCACGTGATGAGGCTGTGTTGTGATTGGTTGGGTATTGGTGGGCGTGTCTGCTTTGTTTAATCTGGCAATTACGGAGGTCCAAGCTGTGGGAAGGCGAGTATTGTCATCGCGTCTATTTAGACAGAGAGGTCTTTTTTCTATTTCGATAGCTTCGCGAATAGTGGATGCCCTAAGAGAATTGAGAGATATGATAGTCCTACTGTCCTCGAAGTTGATAGAGTGCCCTGTTAGGATATGGTGATGCGCGAGAGCTGAAGTCGGATCTTTTTTACGAACTGACAGAGAGTGTTCATATACTCGATGGTTAACGCGCCTGTTGGTACGACCGATGTAGCTTTGTGGGCAATCGCGACATGAGATTTCGTAAACTCCTCGATCCTCGTTAGGTACTTTGTCTTTGGGGTTACCGGTTAAGTTGCCTATAGTTTGAATGGTGTTGAAGATAGTCTTTATTTGATGTCTTTGTAAAATCCGTGCAATTTTGTCAGTGACTCCTCGAATGTATGGAAGTACGGCTTTTTGATGTTGTTGTTCTGTTTCTGACGGGGTTGGTGTGATTGGGGGTTGTTGAGATTGATGAATTATACGCGCAATGTGGTCCGGATGATAACCGTTTTGTCTATATATATATATATATATATATATATATATATATATATATATATATATATATATATATATATATATATAGTCAATTTAATTGTTTTTTACTTTTTAATGTCGTTATTATTATTATGCCTTGCAGTGACTTAACTTTTTTTAAAAAGTTATTTATTACAAGCTATAGTAACTCATAGCTTTCATCAAATCAAGGAATGGTACTTATAGTCTAAGAGATAGACCCGGTTTTTGCTTGTCATCGAGAAAATGGACAGAATGTGCCGTATTAAATTCAATTCCTGAACTAGATCACGTTTCTAAGCAGGCGCCAGTGGAACCGAGGATAGTTACAGGGGGTGAAAGTGATAATTTTTTTTGTCATGCTCATCAGCGAGTAAATGTTCAAAAATTGGCTGCATTCAAGATTGTGATGCATTTAAGCAAATTCCCGAGAGGCGTCTGCCTAGAGCGTTACCATCAAGCTGGCGGACAGGGGTAAACTTGTCAAAAATAGGGGTGAACTTCGTCATTAAGTAAAAAGAACGCCGTTACCACCATTTTTTGCTTACACAAAAGAAATCATAATCCAAAAGGACGTACAGCTAAATGACATAATATATTTTTCATGACGTCATTAATGTGGTCTGTATGACGTCATACACAATTTTTCTAAATGCGAAGCCACATTTTTTATTCTTATTGATTATGATTTCTGCCTAACCTAACCTTCGTGCAATTTTCTGCTCCTATCGCCTGACACCCCCTTTGATTTTTCTATAGGCCTATAACCCTCACACTTCTACCATAAGCTGCTAACTCACTTATATCTATCATTCGCGCCCAATCCAACAAATCCATACATTCTCCCTCACAAATAATCTCTCATAACGCAGTCGCTACACTAAAACCCCGTCCCTACGAATAGAGTGATTGCTAGCCACCACTTCGAATGCAACCTTACAGTTACTCTACACTGTTACATTATCCCATTCACTACTTAGTTGCACTCCATGATATATTGAGACCAACTCTGCTTTTAGAGGGCTAGTCTGTCACTCACTCCCTCTTTATACACTGCCAAATTTCACTCCGCATCGGCGCGGCGTATCTCGTGTATGTATGTTGTGCCCAAAGTAGTGCACCTGTCCGATTCGTTGATTTTTCTCATTGTTACGAACCACTTTTCCATACTTCTACACAAACTCAACAGATTGTCCGTCAAACCTGCCTCCTCTGCATTTGTCAATATGGCTGGTAAGCATTCTTTAGGTCTAGGGTCACTATCACTGACTATTAGCCTCTTTTATTTCTTTACTTGTCCAATATTCTACTAATCCGTTTTGAGTACCCACACCACTTTTACCTTCTTCCATACTCTTGGAAACACGTCTTTACCCAAACATAAATTCTTTACTCTAGTCACATATTGCTTTTCATACCTGATTGAGAATTTCATTCGGAATCCCATTCCAGGATGTGTACGAGTGAAGTCTCTACTATTCCACCGATTCCATTTTCTGTCTCTGTCTCTTGCCATCTTCTGCTCTATTGGGTCCCTCTTTGGATGATCTGTTAGGAAATATTTCGAAAATAGATAATCGTAGGTCTGTTTCACTCCCTCTGTATACGTACCATCCTCTCTAAACGTACTGCCTATATATTCACCTGATCGCAATCCCTTTCAACAGCTTCCATACTTTTTTCCCTAGGCTCCCTCTCACACACACACTTACTACACGCATTAAAATACCCGCAATGTTTAACCACAGGTCCATATTCGCAGCACTGATAACAAATTAATTAAGTCCACAACCGCTTCAATAGGAATCTTATATAGATGGTGGTACCTCTATAATCCTGCTGTCTCTTCTGGGATTGCGGCAATTCTCTACCGCTACCACCTTCATACGTTCTAACTCATTCCCATCCAGTCTCCCTTTACAAATTAACTTATGACTCATTTCCTCTCTTATATAGGATTTCTCAATTTCTTATATCTATCTTTGGCGAGTTAATTATTTTCCTCTTTTAATATTTTCCCTATCGCCCTTTTCTGATTTGTCATCATTTCCTCATGGTGTACACCATACAATCTTAACAGCCCCCACATTTCTTCATTTCAATTTATTTTTCACTACATTGTTATAATTATTTTTAGCTTTTTAGTTATAGGTGGAAGTTGGTTATATATATTTTTTAAATGTTTTATTCTTCCTTTCTCTTTCTCCGTATCTAATTTGTATTCTTTGTGTATATTTCCCAAATGTATTTTAACTTTTTTATTTGTTATAATATATATATATATATATATCAAATTTTTATAAACCCCCGGTAGCGCAGAGGGAATGTGCTCGAACCTCCAAAATTTCACTAATTCGGAGTCTGAACCGAGTCTCGTACCCGGGTTCGAATCCCAGCCATGCCACGGCTTTTAATTAATAAAAAGACGTGACGTCATCTCGGGGGTACGGTCGTCAAAAATCCATGAGAAAGGGAATCATTGCTCCTTACCAACCCGCATTGAGGCAGCGTGGTAAGGTATGCCTCAGAACCTCAAACATGTCGAATTACAAAACTCACGGAATTGTACCCCAGGTGGGTAAGCAATCCCACACCGGGAAACCGGTCTGCCTCAAGGATTCTGGGGGAGGCAAACATTCGACTACACTACATCTAGCAACATATAACTGCCGAACACTCTCGAACCAAGCTAGAATTGTAGAATTAGAACAAGAGGCAGTAAAAATCAAGTGGGATATCATTGGCATAAGTGAAGTTAGGAGGAAAAACGAAGACCTAATAACACTTGAATCAGGCAACCTCCTATACTACCGAGGAACACCAACAGGAAGAACTAGTGGTGTTGGATTCCTCATCCATAAGAGATGGACCGATAAAATTATAGGCGTGTCCGGAACATCAGACAGAGTCGCAAGTCTAACATTGTGGCTTTCGAAAAGATACTCTATTCAAATAATACAAGTTTACGCCCCAACAATTAGCCATTCTGACGAAGAAATCGAACAGCTATATAGCGAAATCAAAGAGGCCTTAGATACCAACAACAGCCATTTCAAATACATTATCGGCGACTTCAACGCGAAAATAGGGAAAAAACAAGACCGAGAAGGATCAGTGGGGAACTTCGGGTTCGGTGAACGAAACGAAAGAGGTGAGAGATTAGTACAGTTCGCACACTATCAGAACATGTACATATCAAACTCCTACTTCAAGAAAAATTCTAATAGGAAATGGACTTGGGAAGCTCCAAATGCGTCAGTCAAAAATGAAATTGACTTTGTCCTGACAAACAAGATTAATACCATCAAAGATGTAAGCACGCTAAATAAATTCAGGACAGGAAGCGATCACAGACTTGTCAGAGCAAAGATTGTCCTTAATACGAAACTGGAGAGATTTAAACTTACTAGGAAGACGCCCGCTACTAGCATAGACATTAACAACTTGAAAGAAAATTCTGAAAAATATCAGACGCTGATAGAAGAGAAGCTCCGTGAACAACAAGACAACACACAACTAATGAATACAATACTGACCTGTGCTAAAGAAATAGGCGGAAGCCAACAACGAAACGAACACAAGAAGCTTAGTTCGGAAACAAAGGCGTTGCTTCAGAAAAGAAGAGAACTGAAAAGGACAACAGACATCCAACGCATAGAATACAGTGAACTATGCAAGACAATAAGAAAGAAAATTGCAGAGGACATCAAAAAATACAACGAAAAATTGGTAGAAACTGCAATTGAAAATCAGAAAAGTTATAAAAACGCTAAGAAAGCATTGATAATTGGGAAAAGACAAGTAATCGCATTGACAGAAGAAAATATCTGAATAACGGATAGACACAAAATAATGGAGCATGTCACGAAATTCTACAAGGATCTATACAAAGCCCCCGAATCTCTGGAAATACAGCTGACGAAAGAAGAAATACCTGAAATACTTGAGGAGGAAGTGGAATCAGCGGTCAACAAAATGAAAAATGACAAGACAGCAGGTAACGACGCAGTAACGGCTGAAATACTAAAATACGCTGGTAGAGAAGCATGGAAACGCCTAGCCAAAATATATACGAATTGCCTAAGAACCAGACACATCCCAGAAAAATGGAATAGCGCCCTCATAGTATTAATCCATAAGAAAGGCAATAAAGAAGACATTCGGAACTACAGACCGATAAGTCTCCTGCCGGTAGTGTACAAAATATTCACTAAAATCATACAAAACAGAATACAGAGTACACTAGATTCCGCCCAACCCCGAGACCAAGCCGGATTTCGTAGTGGCTTCAGCACAATCGATCACATACACACTATAAGGGAAGTTATCAGTCGAACTAGGGAATATCAAATACCACTTGCCTTGGCCTTCAATGACTTCGAAAAAGCGTTCGACACTATATATCCGAAGGTAATCAACGCCCTGAGTGAACAAGGTGTAGATAAGCCATACATAGAAACGTTGGCTAATATATACAAGGAAGCCAAAGCCAAAATCAGAATATACGAAGGCAGCCCTGCATTTCCTACTAACAGAGGAGTCAGACAAGGTGACTCAATATCACCGAAGCTATTTACAGCGGCATTAGAGAGTATCTTTCGACGATTAGACTGGGACCACAAAGGACTGAACCTAGATGGAGAATATCTAAACCATCTGAGATTCGCCGATGACATTGTCCTAATTGCCAATAATGCAGGAGAACTACAAAATCAAATCAATGAACTTAGCAGAGTAAGCAAGGAAATAGGCCTAAAAATAAATATCGGAAAAACAAAGATAATGTACAACGAACTAATAGACACACAAGACATCACAATAGATAACATAGTTCTGGAAATAGTAGAATAATATATATACCTAGGTCAATTAATACACATATCAGGTTCGCTACTACCAGAAATAAACAGAAGGATCAAACTTGCATGGATGACGTTTGGAAGAAACTCCATAATCTTCAAGTCACGAATGGCATTCCGCCTTAAGAAGAAAGTATTTGTTCAGTGTGTTCTACCAGTACTGACATACGGTTGTGAAACCTGGATTCTGAAAACCGAACTTTCAAGAAAACTACAAGTAGCACAAAGGTCTATGGAAAGATGCATGATCGGAATAACGAGAAGAGATCGGAAGAGAATAGAGTGGATAAGGAACAAAACCCAGGTAATAGATGTTATCCACAGAGTGAAATCTCTGAAGTGGCAATGGGCAGGGCATTTGGCAAGAAGACAAGATAATAGGTGGTCAACAAAAACCACACAATGGTATCCTAGGGGTGTTAAAAGACCAAGGAAACGCCCCAATGTAAGATGGGACTATGACATCAAGAAAATAGCGTGCATAACCTGGTCCCAAAAAGCGTACAACAGAACAACATGGAGAGATTTGCGAAACGAATATGTAAGAGAGGCTACACCATAAAATAATGGTCGAAATTAGCTGCATATGATGATGATGATAATATCAAATTTTTATCTTTCTGGCGTTTTTCTTTCACCGCATACACCCTTGATTTATTGAAAATATTTGGGCAGTTTTTCCTCCTACTCGACACTCTCCTCTATTCATCCTCTATGAATGCATTCTCACTTTCGCTGTCGGTCATCACCGTACTCATTCTCGTTGTTTTATCTGTTTAACCTGGCTAATGGGCTGTTGTTTTAGTATCTGTGCCGGCGAATCCTCTCCATTCTGACGACTCGCGCTAGGCTGTGCATTCGCCTTACACTTCATTTTCTCTTCCACTCCTCTTATTTAATTTATTACCTCCCTTACGCACGTATATTATATGGGTTGGTTAAAATCACCCATACCCCCCAATAAGGTGCCATCAACCTTTTTTTTAACTTCCGGTTTAAACTGTAAGTGCTTAAACCGACCGGCATTTTTTTTTCATAAGGAACCTTTTGTTAGAATTTTTTAAATTTATTTTTAGTCCTCTGAAGTACCTTAGAAAAGAAGATCAGTATAAAACAGCATTCTATGCAAAATAAAAGAAATATAACTTAAACCAGTATGAACACTGCGCGAAAATACCTGAAATAAAGCCATAATCAATTCCTTCCGGAAATGGGAAATTCTAACCAGAGGTATGTTTTTCTTGAGCGAGATATGTAAATTTCAAACTCGGATTTGAACTCTAAGTAGAAGTAAACGCAGCAAGGCAGAATGTTCACTTGCGGTTTTAACGGGAAGTCGAAAATTGTCTTCGGGGTTCGTTTTTACCAACTCAAAAATATACGATATTCTGAGACAAAGTATTGTGCTTTACTATGCTTATTTCTAAATAGGGTCCGAATTCAAGTTCGAATGTATGTATATATCTCGCTCAAGAAAGACGTACCTCCGGTTATTATTGCTTTATTTTTTATTATCTTGTTTTCTAAGATACTTTTGAGGACTAAAAATGCATTAAAAAAATTAATAACTGGTCCATTTTTCAACGTACAATGCAAATCTGTTATAAAATATGCATGTTCTATTTGAAAAATGAACAGGCTTCAATTTCGCAGTATCGTCAAAGACTATTCCTACCGAAAGATTCATTTCCCGGGTGGACGTAGCTATGACTGACACGCTTCGTACAGCAAAACTTCCCGAATCGAACCTAACGTGATAACGACAACATAGCCATTCTTCCTGCTGATAAAGATAACGTGACCGTTATTCTAAACACTAGGGATTATATTCTCAAAATGAATACTTTATTCCATACTCCAGACTACCAAACCATTAACAGCAATTTCACCACCTTACCTTACCTTGCCTAGAGTAAAAGATTAAGGAATTCACTGACAGATCCCATCTTCCAAGTGAAGTCAAAAACGCCATTTTTCAAAATTCCAAGCCCGGAATTCATAAACCGGATGGATCTTTCTCTTAGGCCCATTGTCAGCTCGATACACTCTCCTACCCAAGGATTAGGTATTTTGCCAAAACTCTTCACCCATCACCGAGCAAGCATCTTCTTACATTAAGAACTCTTCTTCATTCTTAGATACATTAGGTTCGTATACAATTTCAGAAAATGATATTCTGGTTAGTCTCGATGTCGTATCTCTCTTGGCTAATGTTCCTATTCAAAAAACACTAAATAATTTAAAAGCCAACCACAACGATTCTTCTGGCGTTATCAATGTGGTGCAACATTACTCTTCTAATACCTATTGTTCTCAGCAGAACACTTCAAACAAACAAGTAAGTAGAGCCTCGACGGGCTCACCCCTTTCCTCAGGACTTGCTTACCTTAAAACCTTCCTGTTGGCTTAGATATGTTGATGACCCTTTTGCCATTTGGCCTCATGGCAGAAATCAGAAAATCTGAATAACATACATCCAAATATAATAATAATAATATAAGCTTTATTACCCAACAGGAAAATCCCAATTACAAGGTAAATATAGAATATGATTACTTATAATTATACTTACATATATTTATAGAAATTAAATTAAATATATATTTACTATTGTAGATAGTTACTATAAAATGATTAATATATCTCTACTAGTGTGATAACTAATATTTCAAGAGGTATATCGGTACAAACATAAACATTTATTTAATATACTAATAATTAGGTAACAAAATTCATCTTAATCATTTAGACAAAAACATTTCATCAGATTTAGTAAGTATATATGAGAGATTGTTATAGTAGATATCCCAGCTTGAGCTAATCCTATTAAAGTTTCGGCACATATTATGAATAGGTGAATTCAGCATAAGATTTGTCCGGGATTGATTTATACAGGGTGTAAATAGTTTGACTGCATATATTTTAGGTGCAGATAGTACCCACCAAACAAAACAAAAAACTCTTATAACACTATGGTCTAAAGGCCCTAATAAGCAAGAAAATTTGAAATACATGTTAAGTAAATTATTGTCAATGTGGCAACGTCGCGCTAAAAATGAGATTTGCTTGTAGCGTGAATAATAAAGGAATGAGTCACCACAAAAAAATGAAAACCTGTTATTTTTTTGTATTAAATAATTTCATAGTTTCGAGTGCCGGTAGATTTATTTAGGTACATAAAATTTTATGAAATATTATTTTCAAAAATGTACCCTTTTAATATCTGTGTATTGAAATGAATATTTATATTTGGCGATTTATTTTATGCATCAAGTTGAAGAAGGGAGGATACAAAGTTGTTTACATTATGATACAAAAATAATGCGATACAAACTATATTAAACAAAACATTTCTTATATGTAGTTCTTTTATGTGTTAAATTCTTCGAGAAATAATTGTTACTAAGAAATTAATATTACTTATCTTAGACAAAAAAACCTTTGACCTGCAGGATGTCATTATCATAGAGCTCTGGCGAGCAAACGGATTATTTATAGTAAATATTCAAAATTCAAAATTCTTGTTATTACATTTGCTTTCCCCACAAATTAATAGCATGTCAGGTCTTTACCTTATTGTATGATTGTCACTGTTTGTCATAAAATAATACACTCGAACTTACAATTCACAACAGATTTTATTTATTTTTCCAATTTATATTTGAAAATGAAAATCAAATAACTTACGCTATGTCGAATGTCACGCAAAAATCACTTTCACTTTCTTAAAAAACCGGGCAGCAAAAAAGCATTCATGGCAGCAGCCATCTGTAGTACTGAGTATATGCTATGTTGCCACATCTGATCGGAGAAACGTAGGGCAAATTATAACAGAATATTTAGAGTTTGAATAATAATTTTCTTTGTTAATATAGTTATTAAAGGTGTATACGCTATTGAGTATTTACATATTTAGCTTTGCAATCATTTTGGAGCCGGAAATAATCTATTATTCACTGTAATAAAGGCTACAGAACTTCTAACTTTTTCATTTTTTTTGGCAAAACTATAGTTTATTTCTGAAAATGTTATAAAGCTTTTTGATTTGTTTTGACCTGAAGTATTGATCCTCAAAATCTTTGCACTCAAACCGTTTACACCCTGTATAGAAAGCATGACCTCTGCGCGACTTATGATTTGATACCGCAAAATTAATTCTTTCCAACAAGGTTGGTGCATCAACTCGGTTTTGTAGTAACTTGTATAAAAAACTTATGCTGATATTAATTCTTCGATGTTCGAGGGACTGAAATATCCAAGTCACTATGGAAATAGAGTCCAATTCTTCTCTTCCGTTTCTTGATGTCCTCATAATACCTAATAATGGTAGATTCTCATATGTCGTCTATAGGAAACCAACCCACACAAATCCATATCTTAATGCCCAGTGACACCATCATCCTGCCCAACATTCTGTCATGAAAACTTTAGTTAGATCTCTTTCACTCACAGATATTGCTAACAAACAACGCGAACTGAATAGCCTTCAAGAAATTCTTAAACAGTCACCTCACGCCCACATCACGCGCATCATTATAAAATCTTCAAAATCGGCCAATACCACACTCCTGAAACAAATGAACAACGGAAAGCATTTTTGTCATACAATCGAGGAATTACGGACAAAACATCGCGGATTCTAAACAGAAATCATATTAAAATAACTTTTTTATTTGCTATTGGTGGAACTGGTAATTGCTTTGGTCTTAATGGTTATTCATAATTTCAATAACAAACAAGTCCTCAATAGTATGATTATCCAGTTTCGTTAGGGCTAGTAATAGTTGAGATTCTGGAACTTGTATTTTCTTAAGAGAATACAAAATTGGAAGGCAAGAAATTCTGGTCGAATAGGCAGACAGAATTCTTAACGGATTTATTTGAATTTTCAAGTAACTGTTTCCAGGAATAAAGTCAGTCAGATTTTTGTCAATGTCAACGTTTAAGTCGTTCTTTTCAAGTATAAAGACAGCTTCTTGACAGCTTCAAAAACATGATTAACGCAGTTAAATAATTCTCTGGACAAAATTATACAAACAAGTAATAATTTCCTCCCCTGTTTCTGACACAAGAGCCACAATCATCATTCAGGCTACCGTCTTTCCAACAGCCAACTTTGGAATTCATGATCACTTATATTAAAGCAGGGACATAGACCCAGAAAATGTTTATAATGATAGGGAGGGCTTAAACATGTCCTTTCGTCACTGTAAACACTGCACCCCACTCGTAATATCTTGCCTTGATTACAATATAGACCAGCTGGTGACAGATTTTGGTACAATATTTTCTCGCTGCTGGCTCGGTGGTGGTTGAAAAGTGTGTTATTGTTGAATACAATGACGCAAAATTTGCGGGAAAATAGTGTGGCTATCATAGGAAAAAATTGTTTTACCTTTACCAAAAAAACATGTTTTGGAGCAATTTTCTCGCTTCTGGATTGTTGAACAATCGAAAGCTATGATGCAATCAAGCAAAAAAAAGCGATAGCCAGAAATGTCACTTGTGGCTATAGGGTTTAAGTAAGGGCGAGATCCTGTAAGAAAACGTTACAATGTGATTTTCTCGCTTCTAGGAATTGGAAGTATGAAAGTTGACATAGCGAGTATTCCATAAAAAAATTGCCATAAGGTTTGTTAGTGGCTAAGTAAGGTTAAGGACCGAAAAATTTTGCGCAAAATTAAGTGCAAGATTAACTTGAGAAAGTAAGAATCCGTTATGGAAAATGCCATAAGCGTCGGGTGTGGCCTTAATGCTAAAAAAATTAGTAAACTTGCAGCAAAATATGTGAAAATGGAAAATTTTGTTTTTCATGGCTTTTGGCATATGGCTAAAGAAGGTTATTATACGATCATATAACAAAAGCCAGAAGTGTTGGGTGTGGCTTTCATAACTAAAATAACTAATATATTTAAAAAATGTATTTAAAAAATAACTGTATTTCTTAACATATATATATATATATATATGTAAATGTTTTAGGTGGTTTCCGGGAATTCATCCGCGTAGTTGATAACTGATCCCTGCCGGGATCGATGGTAAAATGACGACGTTTCGGCAGAGTCACATCTGCCCTCTTCAGGTCGGTTCGCATAATTCTCGTAGCCTTCTGCTTTCGCTTCTAGCTACTCGAATATATATATATATATATATATATATATATATATATATATATATATATATATAAATATTTGTTTTTAAGTTTTCGCGGGCACTAAATGTTTTAGATGGTTTCCGGGAATACTCCAGTATTCTATGCAAAATAAACGAAATATAACTTAAACCAGTATGAACACTGCGCGAAAATACCTTAAATAAAGCCATAATCAATTCCTTCCGGAAATGGGAAATTCTAACCAGAGGTATGTTTTTCTTGAGCGAGATATGTAAATTTCAAACTCGAATTTGAACTCTAAGTAGAAGTAAACGCAGCAAGGCAGAATGTTCACTTGCGGTTTTAACGGGAAGTCGAAAATTGTCTTCGGGGTTCGTTTTTTCAACTCAAAAATATTCGATATTCTGAGACAAAGTATTGTGCTTTACTATGCTTATTTCTAAATAGGGTCCGAATTCAAGTTCGAATGTATGTATATATCTCGCTCAAGAAAGACGTACCTCCGGTTATTATTGCTTTATTTTTTATTATCTTGTTTTCTAAGATACTTTTGAGGACTAAAAATGCATTAAAAAAATTAATAACTGGTCCATTTTTCAACGTACAATGCAAATCTGTTATTAAAATATGCATGTTCTATTTGAAAAATGAACTTCCAGTCTATTTAAGCCACTTCCGGTTTAAACTCAAAGTTTATTTTTTTTAAACACTTCTGCCTCTCAGGCAACTGTACACAACATTTCAGACTTTACTTTAGCCTCCACTAGTAGTCCTATGCACAGGCTTCAATTTCGCAGTATCGTCAAAGACTATCCCTACCGAAAGATTCATTTCCCGGGTGGACGTAGCTATGGCTGACACGCTTCGTACAGCAAAACTTCCCGAATCGAACCTAACGTGATAACGACAACATAGCCATTCTTCCTGCCGATAAAGATAACGTGACCGTTATTCTAAACACTAGGGATTATATTCTCAAAATGAATACTTTATTCCATACTCCAGACTACCAAACCATTAACAGCAATTTCACCACCTTACCTTACCTTGCCTAGAGTAAAAGATTAAGGAATTCACTGACAGATCCCATCTTCCAAGTGAAGTCAAAAACGCCATTTTTCAAAATTCCAAGCCCGGAATTCATAAACCGGATGGATCTTTCTCTTAGGCACATTGTCAGCTCGATACACTCTCCTACCCAAGGATTAGGTATTTGGCCAAAACTCTTCACCCATCACCAAGCAAGCATCTTCTTACATTAAGAACTCTTCTTCATTCTTAGATACATTAGGTCGTATACAATTTCAGAAAATGATATTCTGGTTAGTCTCGATGTCGTATCTCTCTTGGCTAATGTTCCTATTCAAAAAACACTAAATAATTTAAAAGCCAACCACAACGATTCTTCTGGCGTTATCAATGAGGTGCAACATTACTCTTCTAATACCTATTGTTCTCAGCAGAACACTTCAAACAAACAAGTAAGTAGAGCCTCGACGGGCTCACCCCTTTCCTCAGGACTTGCTTACCTTAAAACCTTCCTGTTGGTTTAGATATGTTGATGACCCTTTTGCCATTTGGCCTCATGGCAGAAATCAGAAAATCTGAATAACATACATCCAACTATAATAATAATAATATAAGCTTTATTACCCAACAGGAAAATCCCAATTACAAGGTAAATATAGAATATGATTACTTATAATTATACTTACATATATTTATAGAAATTAAATTAAATATATATTTACTATTGTAGATAGTTACTATAAAATGATTAATATATCTCTACTAGTGTGATAACTAATATTTCAAGAGGTATATCGGTACAAACATAAACATTTATTTAATATACTAATAATTAGGTAACAAAATTCATCTTAATCATTTAGACAAAAACATTTCATCAGATTTAGTAAGTATATATGAGAGATTGTTATAGTAGATATCCCAGCTTGAGCTAATCCTATTAAAGTTTCGGCACATATTATGAATAGGTGAATTCAGCATAAGATTTGTCCGGGATTGATTTATAGAGGGTGTAAATAGTTTGACTGCATATATTTTAGGTGCAGATAGTACCCACCAAACAAAACAAAAAACTCTTATAACACTATGGTCTAAAGGCCTTAATAAGCAAGAAAATTTGAAATACATGTTAAGTAAATTATTGTCAATGTGGCAACGTCGCGCTAAAAATGAGATTTGCTTGTAGCGTGAATAATAAAGGAATGAGTCACCACAAAAAAATGAACACCTGTTATTTTTTTGTATTAAATAATTTCATAGTTTCGAGTGCCGGTAGATTTATTTAGGTACATAAAATTTTATGAAATATTATTTTCAAAAATGTACCCTTTTAATATCTGTGTATTGAAATGGATATTTATATTTGGTGATTTATTTTATGCATCAAGTTGAAGAAAGGAGGATACAAAGTTGTTTACATTATGATACAAAAATAATGCGATACAAACTATATTAAACAAAACATTTCTTATATGTAGTTCTTTTATGTGTTAAATTCTTCGAGAAATAATTGTTACTAAGAAATTAATATTACTTATCTTAGACAAAAAAAACCTTTGACCTGCAGGATGTCATTATCATAGAGCTCTGGCGAGCAAACGGATTATTTATAGTAAATATTCAAAATTCAAAATTCTTGTTATTACATTTGCTTTCCCCACAAATTAATAGCATGTCAGGTCTTTACCTTATTGTATGATTGTCACTGTTTGTCATAAAATAATACACTCGAACTTACAATTCACAACAGATTTTATTTATTTTTCCAATTTATATTTGAAAATGAAAATCAAATAACTTACGCTATGTCGAATGTCACGCAAAAATCACTTTCACTTTCTTAAAAAACCAGGCAGCAAAAAAGCATTTATGGCAGCAGCCACTGTAGTACTGAGTATATGCTATGTTGCCACATCTGATCGGAGAAACGTAGGGCAAATTATAACAGAATATTTAGAGTTTGAATAATAATTTTCTTTGTTAATATAGTTATTAAAGGTGTATACGCTATTGAGTATTTACATATTTAGCTTTGCAATCATTTTGGAGCCGGAAATAATCTATTATTCACTGTAATAAAGGCTACAGAACTTCTAACTTTTTCATTTTTTTTTGGCAAAACTATAGTTTATTTCTGAAAATGTTATAAAGCTTTTTGATTTGTTTTGACCTGAAGTATTGATCCTCAAAATCTTTACACTCAAACCGTTTACACCCTGTATAGAAAGCATGACCTCTGCGCGACTTATGATTTGATACCGCAAAATTAATTCTTTCCAACAAGGTTGGTGCATCAACTCGGTTTTGTAGTAACTTGTATAAAAAACTTATGCTGATATTAATTCTTCGATGTTCGAGGGACTGAAATATCCAGGTCACTATGGAAATAGAGTTCAATTCTTCTCTTCCGTTTCTTGATGTCCTCATAATACCTAATAATGGTAGATTCTCATATATCGTCTATAGGAAACCAACCCACACAAATCCATATCTTAATGCCCAGTGACACCATCATCCTGCCCAACATTCTGTCATGAAAACTTTAGTTAGATCTCTTTCACTCACAGATATTGCTAACAAACAACGCGAACTGAATAGCCTTCAAGAAATTCTTAAACAGTCACCTCACGCCCACATCACGCGCATCATTATAAAATCTTCAAAATCGGCCAATACCACACTCCTGAAACAAATGAACAACGGAAAGCATTTTTGTCATACAATCGAGGAATTACGGACAAAACATCGCGGATTCTAAACAGAAATCATATTAAAATAACTTTTTTATTTGCTATTGGTGGAACTGGTAATTGCTTTGGTCTTAATGGTTATTCATAATTTCAATAACAAACAAGTCCTCAATAGTATGATTATCCAGTTTCGTTAGGGCTAGTAATAGTTGAGATTCTGGAACTTGTATTTTCTTAAAAGAATACAAAATTGGAAGACAAGAAATTCTGGTCGAATAGGCAGACAGAATTCTTAACTGATTTATTTGAATTTTCAAGTAACTGTTTCCAGGAATAAAGTCAGTCAGATTTTTGTCAATGTCAACGTTTAAGTCGTTCTTTTCAAGTATAAAGACAGCTTCTTGACAGCTTCAAAAACATGATTAACGCAGTTAAATAATTCTCTGGACAAAATTATACAAACAAGTAATAATTTCCTCCCTTGTTTCTGACACAAGAGCCACAATCATCATTCAGGCTACCGTCTTTCCAACAGCCAACTTTGGAATTCATGATCACTTATATTAAAGCAGGGACATAGACCCAGAAAATGTTTATAATGATAGGGAGGGCTTAAACATGTCCTTTCGTCACTGTAAACACTGCACCCCACTCGTAATATCTTGCCTTGATTACAATATAGACCAGCTGGTGACAGATTTTGGTACAATATTTTCTCGCTGCTGGCTCGGTGGTGGTTGAAAAGTGTGTTATTGTTGAATACAATGACGTAAAATTTGCGGGAAAATAGTGTGGCTATCATAGAAAAAAATTGTTTTACCTTTACCAAAAAAACATGTTTTGGAGCAATTTTCTCGCTTCTGGCTTGTTGAACAATCGAAAGCTATGATGCAATCAAGCAAAAAAAAGCGATAGCCAGAAATGTCACTTGTGGCTATAGGGTTTAAGTAAGGGCGAGATCCTGTAAGAAAACGTTACAATGTGATTTTCTCGCTTCTAGGAATTGGAAGTATGAAAGTTGACATAGCGAGTATTCCATAAAAAAATTGCCATAAGGTTTGTTAGTGGCTAAGTAAGATTAAGGACCGAAAAATTTTGCGCAAAATTAAGTGCAAGATTAACTTGAGAAAGTAAGAATCCGTTATGGCCTTAATGCTAAAAAAATTAGTAAACTTGCAGCAAAATATGTGAAAATGGAAAATTTTGTTTTTCATGGCTTTTGGCATATGGCTAAAGAAGGTTATTATACGATCATATAACAAAAGCCAGAAGTGGTGGGTGTGGCTTTCATAACTAAAATAACTAATATATTTAAAAAATGTATTTAAAAAAATATATATATATATATATATATATATATATATATATATATATATATGTTTTAGGTGGTTTCCGGGAATTCATCCGCGTAGTTGATAACTGATCCCTGCCGGGATCAATGGTAAAATGACGACGTTTCGGCAGAGTCACATCTGCCCTCTTCAGGTCGGTTCGCATAATTCTCGTAGCCTTCTGCTTTCGCTTCTAGTTACTCGAATATATTTATATATATATATATATATATATATATATATATTATTTGTTTTCAAGTTTTCGCGGGCACTAAATGTTTTAGATGGTTTCCGGGAATACTCCAGTATTCGAGTAACTAGAAGCGAAACCAGAAGGCTACGAGAATTATGCGAACCGACCTGAAGAGGGCAGATGTGACTCTACCGAAACGTCGTCATTTTACCATCGATCCCGGCAGGGATCAGTTATCAACTACGCTGATGAATTCTCGGAAACCATCTAATAACATATATATATATATATATATATATATATATATATATATATATATATCCCGGGGTGGTTGTTGGTCCACTACCGGGCGCCTCCCCAGGTGGCGGATAGGGGAACGCTCTCCAGCAATGGGGAGTACTGAGGATTTCCTCAGGGCGGACCAAAATCAGATAGGGGAAGGAACCCCAAAAATAAACCATTTATGGATATGGGTGATAAGGTGAACTTAATACCCCAGGTGGGTACCTCTGCAGAGGATAATCCCACCACCGGTTCCGATCGAGTGAAAGCCTCGGTGGCCGGTGCACGCTCCACGGATTCTGGGGGGAGCGAACTATCACTGGTTCCGTCACATAGTGACAAGAAGAAGAAGAACACCGTTAATGGTACAACATCGACCATTAAAACTAGAGCTGGCAGCAATACACTATTCAGCCAAGTCCTCCAAAAGGCGAATAGTGGAGTTGACGTCCCCCAAGGGGCAACAGATGAGAGTGGCGCTCCAAACAAATTAGGAGCAAAGATCGATGAGCTCTTGACGTTTATTGGGCCTAGGCACAATGTACATCATGAGATCAAGAAACTGGCACACGCCATTAAGTCAGAATATGACAAATATCTGACGTCAACGACGCAGCCATCTCCTGTAGCGAAACCTGCTACAACACAGACATCGCCAGTAAAGGTGTCAAACACTCAGACACAAGGTGAAAAGCAAAAGGAGGTCCCAAAAGCGGCTGCCTCAAAAGCAGCTAACTCAAAACCGGATGCATCAACACCGGCGGCCCCAAAGCAGGCGGCTTCATTAAAAGTAGCCTCACTAGCGGCAGACTCTGTAGCAAGGACCTCGTCACCGAAGGCCTCGCCTTCAGTAGCCTCATCAAGTAAGGCACCACTACCAAAAACTCTTAAACCGGTGCCCGGTAAAGAAGGTTGCCAGAACATCGGGCAAACCACCCAGGCAACAACAAGTAGGGTGGTCAATTCAGAAGCGAAGAGAAACAATGGATTAAAATCCAAGTTTAAACCGCAGACCAGAAACAAACCTTCAAACCAGTTGACTGACTGGCAACTGGTAAAGAGGAAAAAGGCCCCGAGGACCAATAAGCAAAAACCAGCGGCACATTGTACGCTGCTTATAAAGAAAGGCGAGAAGAGCTCCCATGCAGATATCTTGCGAGATATCAAAAATGATCCCACCTTGCAGGATATAGGCAAAAAAGTCAATAAGATCCGACGAACAGCTAAGGGAGATCTCCTGTTTTTATTCGCGAAGGCAGACGCTCAGGAGATGGAGCGCTACTGTAACGCCATCAAGAATAAGCTCCCAAGCGGGGCCACTGTACAATCTTGAATACCGCAAATCGAGATTGAAATTAAAGACCTGGATGAGATCAGTACAAAGGAAGACGTGGTAAAGCTGCTCAAAGATAATATCGACGGCCTGGCAGAGATCACTGAGGAGGCAGTGAAATCACTTCGACGGGCATATAGATCAACACAAACGGCAGTTGTTTGTCTCCCAGAGGTCCAGGCCAAGAAATCCATCGCACTTGGAAAGCTGAAACTTGCGTGGGGCACAGTACGTGTTCGCGAGAGGATCAGCCTTCGACGGTGCTTCAAATGCTGGCACTTTGGGCACAACGCCCAGGCGTGCAGAGGCAAGACTGACCGAAGCAGTTGTTGTCACAGATGCGGAGGCGCTGGTCACAATGCCTCGGCTTGTCAACAACCTGCCAAGTGCTTACTCTGCAAAGAGAAAGATAGTAGGTCAGACTGCCGGCACGTTGCGGGTAGTTGGAAATGTCCGATCTACCAACAGGCGATGAGAGCAGCACAAGCCCGTAAATGAAAGTACTGCAACTCAACCTCAACCATTGCGAAGCAGCCCAAGACCTACTGGTACAGCGGGTGCGGGAATTAGATTGCGACGTAGCCATAATCTGCGAGCAGTACAAAAACTTCGACACCCTGTCCTGGGTAAATGACACAACGGACAGAGCAGCGATATGGGCTTGCGGTAAACTTCCGTTCCAACAACTCCCAAATACCCCGAACCATGGCTTGTGAGAGCCAAAGTGGGAGGGGTTCACTTCTATAGCTGCTATGCACCTCCTAGTGCACAGCTCGAGGAGTTCGAATTATTATTGGACAACTTGGCGGAGGATGTACGGAAGCGTGAATCGGTCGCCATCGCAGGAGATTTCAACGCCTGGGCAATTGACTGGGGATGTCGAGAAACGAGCGCGAGAGGACGAGCTCTCCTTGAGACCATGTCTTCGCTCAACCTGGTACTCCTCAACACAGGAGCCGTAAGCACATATCGCAAAGGCACAGCCAGCTCCATTATCGATGTGACATTCGTTAGCAGCAACCTAATTAAAGGGGGCTGTGAGTGGCGGGTTGATGAGGAGTTTACTAATAACGACCACCAAGCTATTATATGGGAAATCAACACCACTCCCAAACGAAGATTGTGTGTCAGTCGTGCGAGGCCACAGCCAGTCGGTTGGAACAAAAATGCTTTCGATGCTGATTCATTCGCCTTGGTTATGGAGCAGGAACCATTGTCAATAGCAACAAGCGCAGAAGTCACTGCCAAAGAGGTAATGACAAGCGTTGTCAAGTCCTGCGATGCTTCCATGCCAAGGAGACGGCAGAACAACAGCCGCCCACCAGTTTACTGGTGGAACGACACGATCTCACAACACCGACGAGAGTGTCTGAAAGCACGAAGGCTGCATCAACGAGCACGGAGACGCGACAGAGTCACAACAGAAGAACTAAGGCTCGACTATGAGATCAAAAGACAACAACTACGAAGAGCCATTCTTTCAAGCAAGAGATCCTACTGGAAGGAGTTGTGTGACGAAGTTAATCAAGATCCATGGGGAAAACCGTATAAAATCGTGATGCATAAAATTAAGGCCCCTCCCATGACATCAACGAACTGCCCCGAATCATTGCACCGCATTGTCACTCACTTGTTTCCTGCGAAGCCTGAGCTACCCGCTTATCATTCATGGCAGGTGAGGGACGAAGATATACCATCAGTGACTATGAGTGAGCTGATGGGCGCGTGCAACCGGCTCCAAAACGGTAAGGCTCCCGGTCCAGATGGCATACCTAACATCGCGCTAAAATGCGCCATAGCCAATAGGCCTGACATGTTTCTACACATGTATGAGACCTGCCTAAAGCAGGGGGTTCTCCCGACTAAGTGGAAAAAGCAGAGGCTTGTGCTCCTCCCTAAAGGGGGAAAGAAACCTCCCGACGAACCGTCATCATATCGTCCCCTCTGTATGTTGGACTCTGCGGGAAAACTCCTTGAAAGGATAATAGCAGATAGGCTGGAGCCCTACGTTGAGCCAAAACTTTCCACCAACCAATTCGGGTTCAGAAAGGGGAGATCAACCATCGATGCCGTGAAGCTCGTTACCAGCATCGCCAGAGAGGCTATCTCGGGAAAGAGATGGAGAAGAGGTGGAAAAAAGTACTGTCTAATAGCCACCCTGGATATCAAGAACGCCTTTAACTCGGCCCGCTGGGACCGCATTTTGGAGGCTCTTGTCAGGATGGAAGTTCCGCAGTACTTGCGCAGAATGGTTTCAGCGTATTTCAAGGACCGCATCTTGTTGTACCAAACTGAAAATGGGCAAGTAGACTATAAGATCACAGGAGGTGTACCTCAGGGCTCTGTTCTTGGCCCCCTCTTATGGAACGTAATGTACAACGACCTGCTCCTGCTCGGTCTGCCTGAGGGCGTCAGGCTAGTGGCATTCGCCGATGATGTGGCATTGATCATAGTGCGCAAGCACATAGAGGAGATACAAACAACCTTCTCATTCGCTATAGCCACAATTCAGCATTGGATGCTCGCAGCGGACTTGAGTTTAGCAGAACAAAAGACCGAAACACTTCTTGTTAGCAGTCGAAAGGCAAGGGAAACCATCACCCTCAAAATAGGCGACTCCTACATACAGTCGCAGCCCTTCATCAGCTATTTGGGGGTGCTCCTGGACGCACGGCTCAACTTCAAAGAGCACATAATCGCGGCCAGCAAGAAAGCAGCTGGGGTACAGGGGGCATTATCTAGAATAATGCCGAATGTCGGAGGCCCTAGACAGATAAGAAGACAGCTACTGGCAACAGTAACTACTTCTGTTTTGTTGTACGGGGCACCGGTATGGGAGAAATCGCTCGAGCTACCATCGTACCGCCGGAAAATGAAATCAGTCCAGCGGCTCTCAGCGATTCGAGTGGCATCATCCTACCGCACTGTGTCTTACGAGGCGGTGAGTGTGATTGCCTCTACCCTACCAATCGACATCCTGGCTGCAGAAAGGGGACGGCTTTATCGCAGAAAGTTAGAGAAAGACCAACCGACAGGAAACAGCGATGAAAGAGCCATGAGTCTAGGGCAATGGCAGGAGAGGTGGGACAGCTCTACTAAAGGCCGGTGGACATATCGACTGATACCTAACATCAGTCGTTGGGTCAACCGCCAGCATGGGGAGGTTGGGTTCTACATCACTCAACTCCTGACTGGACATGGATGCTTTCGAGCATACCTGCACAGGTTCAGGAGGGCAAACTCCCCAAACTGCCCACACTGTACGGACGTGATAGAGGACGCGGAACACGTGTTCTTCTCCTGCCCCCGGTTTCAGGATCAACGTGCTGAAGTGGAGAGGATTCTGGAGACTAATATCGTTCCAGAACAATTAGTAGAAGCCATGCTGAAGGGCCCCCAAGCCTGGAACTTGGTATCAGATTACGCGGAGACTATCCTCAAAGAACTCCGCAATACGTTCGAGGAGTAGGCTTTAGAGGCTTTCAATGGAAGAGCAGTAAACATCTGCAATGAACCACCCTTGCGAAGTAGTATTGACTAAGAGTGCCGCAGGGGACCATGGTTGTAGGAGAAAGAGGTTAGGGTTTTAGCGGGTATACGGTATACTGGTTTCAATGCAACGATTTACTCTTGCTTTGAAGTCATTGCATCGGGAGTCCCGCACGACGGCCAGCACGTGCTAGCTAAGTACGGAATGTATTTCCCCCCTCTTCGGATAAAATATATATATATATATATATATATAAATTCATGTTATTTTGCATGTGCTCTGAACAAAAATGAATTCTAGTATCCTTATAAAAATAATTAAAAGTTGGGCGTGGCCTTCAGAAATTGTCTTCATTTTGTTTTTATCGCATTTAGCCTGTGCCTGGAAAACTTACTTTAAACACTTGCAAATATAAATACCTGAAAATTATGTCTATATATATATATATATATATATATAACTTTCTAATTTGCTTAATGGTACTTAGGTCTTAAGTATAGCCTTTTTTAGAAGTTCTCAGAAATAAGTATAATAGTGAATATTTTTATGTATTTAGAGATACTTTAGGGGCACATTTATATAAAAGTTGTCCTTATTAATTTACCAGTAATGTTATTAGTTAGCCGAAATAGTACCTAAGTTTAGTTTTACTGTACTTTATGCAAACGACAATTGCATTAAGTGTCAACAGTAAAAGTTTGTATGTATATTCAAAAATTACAGTGAGGGTGTATATCGATCGGTAAGTAAATTTTTTCTTGGTTGTCTATATGATTCTAGTTTTTATATGAACTGATCAATTTAATTTATTTTTCCCAGACGTGAGAATAAAAGTCTGTACCTATATTTTTAAAGTACTATACTTTAGTTGTTTAGGTTCATTGGAAATTGTAACAAAATATAAATTTAGGACCGAAATGTTTGATACATATTATATATAGGTATATTGCGGAATTGATAAATATTGGTTTAAAACGGCTGTAAGAAATTGTACGGAACAAATATATTAGTTTTGATTGACCGAAATTATCTACGTTTAAATTAGTTTTGTATTATTCTCAAAAAATGGTTATTTTCGGAACATTTTGAAAAAAATATCCATTCATTCTGAAAAACTTATTGATCTTGATTGATCTTATCCATTTCCTGACAATTTGCATAAAATTAATGCTAGACTAATTTTTACATAAACCAGTTAAATTACATGTACTATCTTATCGTTTCCTATATTTGGCATTTTTACAAGAAAGGGCAATTATACACTGTTGTTTTTAACTGTGGTATTAAACTCAGCTTCCTTCTACATACATATGAACATATGACACACTAATCGTAAAATTTGAATTTTATAAACTACGCTTGTGTGAAATGAATATACTAATCTAGTCAGCATGTTACATCCCGAAAAACTTATAAACGATATAGTAAAACAGAGGACAGGTCCTTTTATACGATTATGCCGAAAAGTATTGCAGATGTCCGAAGCCAAAGAAAGCTTCTTAAGTAGCAGAAAATTCCCTCATAATTCCTAACTCTAGGAACTCTACCACAAACATTTATAATTTTAAATTGGGTCATCTATCGTTCGCGTGCTCCTAGGAATTTTCTCAGTGAAACGAAAAAAATTCGCTAGTATTTAGAGAGATAAAGGGAAAAACAATAATCCATTGAAAAATGAGTTTTTCTGGAATTTTTAAATCGCCATATTATGATTTTAAATGAATATCGACGTCTACCTAGTACATAGACTTTTATTTATTATGTGACTTTGCAAGTTGGAAATTATAAAACCCTGGATAAGTCAAGTCTAAGAGAGTCACAGGAAAAATTCCGTCGTAAAAATTAAAAATGTTGATATTCCACTTCTTTATAAATGATAAAAAATGTAAAAATATAATATGTTTCTCCAATACCTCTGTTTTTCGTTTTCTTATCAGTTAAAACTACCTGAAAATAATGTTCTTTAATTATTTACGTCTTTTGATTAAAGAAATTTTTCTATTTATTGTTGAAAAGAATGTTAATTTTTAATTTCTCAAAAAAGGGGTAAACCGTTATTTTTAATTTTTCCAATGAGGATCTTTTCTACAACTATCTGAAAATAGATTCAGGAAGTCAAACTTTAGTATTTAGTTTAACCGTTTTTTGCGTTTTTATGAAAATATGAAGCCTGGAAGAATCACTTAATTACCAAACGGTTATTGGCGTGGAAAATAGTACCTACTTTTTTTATTCATATTTAATGTGTTAAATACTTATCAGAGAGGGAATCTCTTGATGTGTATGAAATCTAGATCGCCCTTCTTAGGCCTGTTTTTGCCTCTAACTTAAAATTATTTTTGTAGGCGGTAGAGCTTCGGGAAGTAGCTTTTTTAGGACGTTTTTTTAATTCAGATTTCTGTAATCATTTTCGTAATATTTGCCGATAACGACTCCTCTCCCTCTATTTATTTTTGCTAAATGGGTTATAACAGCAAAATTTTTCCGGGACACAATAAATTTTTAGATGCAATTACGAATCCTGTAGTAGAACTTTCTGACCATCATATCTTAATACTGACAAGAAGTGATCTCTCAATGCATCAAAAATGCACAAATTAATGGGATTAAAATAATTATGAAGTAGCTGATGAATTTGAATAAATGAATGAATGAATAATTTTAAAGTAATTTATATCAATATAACTTTTAAGCTTTTATTTGGCAACAAAACGACAAAGATATAGGTAATGCCACTTTTAGACTTTACGAATTGTAAATATCTCCATACAATATTTAGGAAAAAAGCTTACCACCCTCATCAATTTTTGGACGACTGAGCAAGTAATTTGAATGTTTGATATTAGAATAAAATTATAGGCAATGAGAATTATTAATTAATAAATATATTATTTTACGCTAAGGTTTGTTAATAATATATTGAACTTTTTATTTATATATTTGAAATTGTAATACCCAGTAAACAGATCAAAATGACAACGGACTAAAGAGCCAGAATTAGTACAAAACCGATATATATATATATATATATATATATATATATATATATATATATATATATATATATATATATACGTGTTAAGTTGTCACCTCCGTACAGTTTAAGAGGCTGTCTGACCTCTAGGTCTATCAGATGATTGTTGCCTGATTTATGAATTTGCTACACTTTCTACTAACGCAAGTAACGACTTTACATGTGATCTGTAAATATTAAAGTTTCAAAACATAATATTTAAATATGCAGAAATATGAAGATTTTTAACTGAGTTATTTTATTGCAATGATTTTCCTACTACTAATATAAATCTATTTATTATTTAGGATATCAAATATTTCTATTATTATTTTATGTAATTCATAATTTTTTATTTTTGGCGACCAATGCGGCCTATTAAAAATATATGACAATCAACTAATTTTTTTTTTCATTAAGTGTGGCAATTAAGATTTTATCATAAGAACAGTTCTTGGATAATTTGTTATATCAATCAGTCTTTGTACTCCTTTACTGGAATGATAAACCTGAATGTTTAAAAAGGGGCAATTTAATTCAGTTATGTTATTATAGAGTGAGGACGCGTGGGTTGGAACAAATTCATTTAAAATTCAGGTGTTGGTTTTATGGAAAAACACTCGACCACTTCGGCTTTTTTTTGGACTGCGGTTTTTGTGATGATAAACTCATTTATACAGGATGGGCCAGAAATAAATTGCGACCATACTGAAAATTAACAGTTAATAAAAAAACTTAAGAAAACAACGGTAAAAATAAGGTATATTTTGGTTTGAACCTATTTATTTACATTTATAAGAAATGTTTACTTCCATATAAACTGTACCATAATTTTACTTCAAATAAGTAGTTGTCAAGTGCAATTGTAAAGTTTCAAAGTATGGCGCGTTTAACTGAAAAGCAGCGAATAGAAATTTTGAAGATGGTAGGATATGGCATCAGAACTCGAACTCGAAGTTGAAGTTTGCGAATTGTTTAATATGAAGTACCCGGCGCGAAGTAAAATAGAAAAAATATTTTTAGAATTTTGTAGTAAGAGACAATTACAAAACCAAACATTTTCCAGAAGATACACAATTAAATGTTTTGCTTGATTTACAAGAAAATCCTCACAAATCCAGTAGACAAAATAGCCGCAGAACAATCAATAAGT
Organism: Octodonta nipae; assembly: GCA_034190945.1. NCBI lineage: Eukaryota > Metazoa > Arthropoda > Insecta > Coleoptera > Chrysomelidae > Octodonta > Octodonta nipae. The sequence goes on along the minus strand of CM067217.1, from coordinate 80,569,057 downwards.
AAATCTTGTTTTCTAAAATGCTTGCATAGAAATAACTGGCATCCATACAAAATTCATTTAGTTTAGAGCATACTGGAGATGCTTTGGACCGGAGAGTAGAATTAAAATTATCCGATAATGCATTTCTGATACTTTCTAGGCTTACAATTTTTCGGCAAACTTGTTCTATATGAGATCACATACACAGCAATTTATTTTGCCTAATAATTACTTTTTTTTTCAAGTTCTTATTATCTCCTGGGAGTCGCTGGTTTGCAATTTTGGATTATAAATTTGTAGTCTGTCAATTAAAATCAGAATTATGTTGCAATTAGCCATATTATTTCTGATTTGTTACTATTGACAATATGGTTTAAATTTATGTTCTTTGCGTTTTAACAAACTTCATTTCATACAAAGAACTTAATTTGTTTATAATGCGATTAGGCAAAACTCAATAATCTAACAGAGTCCACAAGTACTCTGTTTAAAGAATAGCTCGTAAACCATTATTTTCTGAATAATCGGTGCTTCAGCTTGAAAACTGCCTAAGTTATGGATTTTTCAAATATTATTAATGTTAGTGGTTATTCCAGTTTTTCCCTGTGGGTAATGCTCCCATCATGCTTTACAAAAATTAATTTTATAACGTTTTTCACTTTTTTTAGAAATATTCTTTTGGAAGCATTGCTATATAGTAAAAAATTTACAAATTATATTGGAAAAAAGTTTAATATTGTTTGGTTTTGCTTTATTGTCGAAAAATGCAAAATGGTATTGGTTGGTAGCTGATACATTTATTATATTATTCAACAATCAATTTAAAAATTGAAAGGATTCCGGCTTTCTAGTTCGAGAGTATCGGTTTGTTTAAACCGAGAACACAAAACTCAAATTCAAAATATGAAGATGGAAGCTGAAACGAAATTTATTAAATACAGATAATTTAATGAATGAGGCAGGTTTAGATAATAATCAAAAGAGCATTATATCAATAAATTCAGAGAAATAAAAACGAAACAAATTTAATTCAATTTAAAATGCTGAAATATTTTTGAGATATATAAAGAAAGAAGAGTATAAAGAAATGTCGAAGCACACATAAAATATTAATTAAAATAGTAACTAAACTCCCTACATTTTACAACAATTATTAGAAAAATACGGCCCGAATTTTAGAATTTTATATAATTTATGGTCTGTATCTGAGATGTAAAATCTACTTATAATTAAATGTGTAGAAACAAAAAAAAGTTTACACAATAATTCTAAATAGAGGACAGACTGTAAATGACATATAGAATGTGTTTTGTGGTTGTAAACAAATTGGTTCAAAGGCAGTGAGGGTACTCACCCCCAAAACTACCCCGTAAAGTTCACATATGATGTAGCATCACATTCCTCATTATATTTTATTTAGTATTTCCGTTTGTTGTACATTGATAGTCATATCCATCTATTTAAATTCATTTTATGCGCAATCAAAAAAGTAATCTATCTAAATGGGTAATGAGCGACGGGAAGTATATTCCGTAACAAGCTTTTCGCTTCCATCGTTCAGTCCCAGTCTTTTTAAACTTAAGAAACATATCTAAATATGTGTTTTATTTAGTGGTGTCACGGTTAGGGAGGAAAAAAGGGCCATTTATCAAACTGTACGCCACTGGTTGAATTAATTTAAATTGCTTCTTTACAACAATTGCCTTTCAAAGTTTATTAAAAATGTAATGTGATGAAGCTTTCGCCAATATTCGTTTTTGGATTTTAAAGATTAACCCTCTAAATCTGGAATATGAATGGTGTAAGGATTTATTAAACAAACTATCAAGGCTGTAGCTAGAAAAATATTTTGGGGGGGGTGATTACTTTAGCCATTTGTTTTAATATTGTGGACTGATTGGGACCGCGAAAGTTAGTTTTCTATTCAGTATACTTCCAGTATATAAGAGATGTATAGAATAAAATAATATATTCTCATGAAGAAACTTGTTAATTCGTTAAAATTGAATCTTCAATTCCCAAATTTCGTTTTCAACCTCGACTTTTGTATTTCCTATTGATCATACCAATTTACCTTTTTTGGGACATGTTGTATTTATATAGCCTGTTATCGCTAAGATTATTTTTTTATAAGTTGGCTTTGCCATTATACAGTCCTATCTATTCAAAACTAGCCACCCAAAATAACTTTTAAAAACATCCTTAAAAGAAAAAGACAAAAAAAAAGTTTTTTATATATAGGAGGAACACATTTTACACGTAACGGCCACCCTACAGTTTCAACCCTTAAGCGAGGGTGAATATAATTTCTTTAAAGATCTCACAACAAGGTAACAACCATTACAGCGAGGAACTAGTACAATTTGGAACTGAAAATCGAAAAAGTTGTATTAATGCTATGAAAGAACTAATAACTGTACTAGGGAAGTAATGAGATTAACAGATAAAAAAATCCGAAAAATAGAAGGATATCCATATAAAGCCCCTGACACTCTAGAAATACAGATGACTGCCAAAGTAAGACCAGAAGTTCTCGTGGAAGAAGTGGAGCGGTTAAAAACATAAAGAATGACAAGACAATAGGGAATATCGCCCAAATATTTTCGCAATATATAGAAACCAGACAAATACCACAGAAGAAAGGCAGAAAGAATCTATTTTCAGTTAGAGCACGATAAGTCTTCTATCGGTAGTATATAAAGTGTTTACTGAAAGTAACAAATACTAACTCAGTAGAGATTATCAAATAATACTCGCCTTGATTTTCATGGACTTCGAGAAAGTGGTCCACACTAGATTATGGAAGGCGAGCAAAATGTCAATAGACCATGTACATAAACATTGATTAATACGCAGGGCTTTCATTTCAAAACTAGCCACCCAAATTATTTTTTAAAATATCTGTAAAAGAAAAAGACAAAAAACACATTAATTTATATTTAAGGGGGGGGACATCTTACAGGTATCGGTCACCCTGCGGTTTCAGCCCCTAAGCGAGGATGAATATCACTTCTAAAAGTTTAATTAAAAAGGTGTATCATGTGATATTTTGTTTTAAAGTTCTCTTTTTGACAATCTTTTGAACCATCATTTGTTACAATAAAATTATTTTTACAGAGTAATATCATTTTAAACTTTCAATTTAAAATAATTATTATTTTCTATGTATTTATTATTAATATTGTATTAGCGTTAGAATTACCTTGTACTTAAATTAAATGTTCAAAATGTCAAGGAGCGTTAGGTCGGGAGATGTCTCATTAAGCCAATTTCGTACAGGCAAGGCTTATAATCTGGAGGTGCTCCCTCCTGTTGAAAAAATAACTTTTCTTCGTCTAGCAACAAAGTTCCTTCTTGATTTATTCAGTTTTTTAAAGATTCGGTTATAAGAGTATTTATCACATTCTAATAATAAGTCTCCAGTTAAATTTTCTTCCACGAATAAAGAACCTATAATTTTATAGTTTTATATGTTGGTTGTTCTCTTCCTGAAAAACTTGTGGGTGGGTTTTGTTCTAGTATCTACAATTGTTTAGTGACAAATCCATTTAAAAAATCCTGCTTCGTCAGAAAAAGAAATATTAAATAAAATAGAGTCTGCATTTGCCATTTAATTCATTAATTCGCAGAACCTTCTGTCATAATCATCCTAAGCAAGCTGTTGAAAAGCTGTATTTTGTAGGGAACGGATTAATTTAGGCATGACGTTTTATGCACAGAGCCGACCGAAATATTTGTTGAGCAATGAACCTTGAAAAATTTATGCGTGCACTGCGTTTTTCTTTCCCATAAATAAATATTATTTCAATTCTTCCTTGTAAAGAATAAAACATAGTCGAAATTTGATTGTCAGTTTTTAACGTAACCAGTACCTACTAATAATAAATTTGTTACATGTACACTCACAAATATCTTTCTCATAAACATTTAAGGATTTTGTCTCACTTGTTTATCTCTGTAATTATTCTCATGCTTTTTTGTAATTACATTTAAAAATATTATTTTTTTCCGATTTCTAGGTCAATACTCTGTAAAAAAATAAATTTTAAAAAATAATGTGTCAAAAGATTGGCAACAAGAGGTTTCAGATGATACCCCTGTGTATTTAAACTTTTAGAAGTGATATTCACCCCCGGTTAAGGGTTGGACTGCAGGGTGACTGATACGTATAAAATGTGTCCCCCGTAAATATAAATTAAAATGTTATTTTTTCTTTTTCTTTTAAATATATTTTATAAGTTATTTTGGGTGACTAGTTTTGAAATGAAAGCCCTGTATATGTTATGGACCAAGTGATTAATTGGACACTACTCCTAATGCCCGGGCTTTTGGAAAAATGATTTCACAAAAGCATAATATATATTTAAGTCATTAAATAACCCATACAGAAAGTCAAAGTAAAAAATAACATGTGTTATTTCCATTATTTATTCTGACATGAAATCAAAATTTAAAATACAAGTAACATAAAACTTCTTCGTTTTGTAGACAATGTTCTCTATGATTAAAAAGAAACAATTTAAATAATAAGGTTAATAATTTGTACTTATTATGACATTTAGAAACTACTAATTCCTAGCTGTTAAAAGTCAAATTGAAAGACAAATAACACAAAATGGTAAGTAAACAAAAATATAGAACACGATGTAGTGAGCAGTGAAGCAATTGGAGTCAGCAGTCAGTCATCGTAGGGCGTTTGTCCTCCCCTGTATGCCTCCTCCCTTAAGGCATCTGTATTATACTTTGCCCAACCAGTGACAGATTCAAGGGGCTCAACTCCCCCCTCCCAAGCATCTGAGTTTTTTTAACGTTTATTTTGCTAAAACGTACCTTCAGCTGGACCAAGCCTCCCATCCCCTCCATTATCACAGCAGTATTCATAATGCCCAGGCAGTTTGATAAATAATGAAGTTGCCATTATTCATAATGCCCGAGCATTACAAATAATGCCCTCATTAATCACTCCTATCTTCGCGCACACTAGGCGAGTCAGCTTATTTGACATATTTATCTTGAAAATTTTTTTACTTTGGTAATATTCACGTCGCTTAAATTTTTACATTTTTTTCAAATCCATTTTAACATTATCATTCATGGGCGAAAATTATATGGCAACAAATTCTTCTAAAAATACATTATTTTCGGATTTAATATGATGAGCTAGTTTTCGTTTCATGTTTTTTGACGTTTTATTGCTATTTTTAAAGTTTTTGGTGTTTTTTTTTCACATTTTTGACATATTGACATATTATTTTTGACTATTTTTGGGTCTCGTTTGGATTTACGGTGATGTTGGTATTTTCATTCATATCTTTATTTTGACGTTTTTTTTAGATTTTTCTCGTTTTATATTTTTGACACAATAACTTTAATAATTTTGTCAAATTTTATATGATTGTGATGTTTTGGTGTATTTAATATTCTTAACCTTTGAAGGTTTATACTTTTTTTTCATTTTTTTTTTAAATTTATTGTTACTTTATAGGTCTTAACCATCATTTAAAAATTTCAACATTTTCTAATTTTTAAAGATATTGCCTGCACTAAATCTGATAGTGACCCCATCCCCTCACTACTGGCAAACATTTATGAACAGATTCAATTTATCACCTCTCATGGAATGAATAAATACTCCACATTCCATTTATCGGCTACGTGATGATCGCTAAGTGATTAATTCATTTCTAGTCATTTCAGGAGAAGTGCATGTATACCAACTTTCGCGCCTGCATCTTTTTTGTTGCTTAAAATTTGCTGGCACTCATCGTCTTCCTGAAATAACAGAGTTTTCGTATGACACATCAAATCTCAATAAATTTAAGGAACTAATATTATAATTCTCATATCTCTATTATTTTCGGTTCCCAAAATAGTCATTTTTTCTTGAAACATTCACCCCCTTCCCCCATATCGTATACCTGAATGTTCACAATTTGATAAAAGTCTGTTGATTTTAGAAGAGTATCTATATCAAGATTCACACCAGTATTACTTTCTATTTCGGATATATGAAATTTTTTCTAAAACAATAGTAACCCCCTTTTCATCCATTTTGACAAAATAGCGACTCACGTATTACTTCATTTAATAAAGGACTCAACCTCTTAATTCTTTACTTCAGTTTCCGGAAAAATAGTAACTTTGGAAAAAAACATTTCTCCTCCTGACCCCCATGAATTAATTAATTTTTGCAGAATGACGATACTCATTATTATTTGTTTGGAGAGAGAAGTACATACACCAATTTTCACGTCTGGTTTTTCTGGATAGGGACAATCTAATCAGCTGGCGACATGAAATATACTTTACAACCTACTTTCAAACATATCAAATATACAATAAAAATCATAAAAATAGGTCGAGCCCTTTCGGGGGAGTTCGACCACAAACACCGTGACACGACATTTTGTGCAAATTTTATTTTTATTTATATTTAAGAATTGATTAAATAATGTTTAAAATTTTGGGGCCTTAACTTTTGATGACTTTTTGTTTCTTTCCTCAGGACTTGGGTTCGGAGTTAATGTATCTATTTAATTCAACTATTGATTTACTTATAACACATATGTGTTATTTTATCAACAACATTTATTGAAACCTAATTTTCTCAGACTATTAATATGTTATTATTTAATCATTGCCACTGTACTGAACTCATAACTATAATTTATTGTGACATTAGACTTTGTTAAAATTATATTTACCAATCAATTTTTTTTCTGGATATGGACATGAAATATATTTTACAACCTATTGTCGTTCCTATAAAATATACATAACAAATTATGAAAATCGGTGGAGCCGTTTCGGAGAAGTTCGATAACAAACTCCGTATCACGATATTTTTACATATTAGATATGCCTTTTTTTTAAATAATACTACTACATAAACCGCGATTTCTCTAAAACGCATATTCTGACATTAATGAAAGTCATAATAAATATTTGTTCAAATCGGATTTTGAAAACTCACGTATAGTAGAAATATAGTTTACATCGGTTTTATGAAAAGTAGTATTTTCAGTATTCATGTCATATTTATTTTCTATTTGAAATCTGAAAAAAAAAATTGATCATTGTTAGATTTTCTATTTTACGAAAGTTATGTATTTCTGCAACAAATTGTTAAAGACGAAGTAGTCACGTAGTTTTGATAAACATTTACGACTATAATTCAAGATTTAAAGTGATATTTATTAAGAAATAAATAATAGTGTCTTTCAAGCTCATTTAACCACGGTGAATAAACAGCGAGAGGATGTTTGTTTCCACAATGTGTCCTCCTTTGATTTCGCCCTTAGGTATATTCAGACAGCCCCAATTATATAAATAAATTCCTAACAGCTAAAATTAACCCATCTACAATCTTAAATCCCACCCAAAATCGAAAAAGTTGAATATTTTCATAAAATAGCATAATCCATGAAATCGAAATTTGCAATAAAAACCCAAAACCTTATTAAACCACTGAATAATTTTACATTTAATTAGATCATTGAGTTCTCTAAAATACAAATTAGTATTAAGAAAATTTGTAAAATTAAATTAAAAAATATATGGCTTATCTTTACCCACAGCGAATTTCAATATGAGATGTAACGCATTTTCGATTTCACAAGAAGTAGAAGAAGCTGATAACAAGTTACTGTTTAAATTCACAGCGTTGCTAAAATTTGGAGTTTACAACGACGAACGTACACACCCGGAGGTCAGAACTTACTTGTTGTATCACTCTTAGGCAACACTAGCTCCAGTGGTGAACCCTTGAACTAAATGAACGACTCGAGGATAGTTTAGATGCGTTTAAGCCTCCACTAAAATGTTGCTGATTTTACATTCTGTTACCATACAATCCATAAATATTCTCAAATAAAGGCAAATCGTTGTGACCTCCAAAATCGGAGGTAGTAGCGTCATATATTAGGTGACAACGTATATCGTATAGCTGCTTCTGAGGCCATAACGATACCTTTATATATATATATATATATATATATATATATATATATATATATATATATATATATATATATATATATATATGTTATATACGTCGTAAACAATACTTAGAATATTAATGTGATAACACCGTGTAACCGGTCAAATGAGTCGTTCACATGGTGTCATATTACACGATATAGCAATTCCCAAATACGCAAAGGCCCATCGCAGGTGTAAAACTGCTGACTGCTGACAAAGCAACACACAGCTTATAAATGCACATGGGATGGCTGTTAGCGTCATTAAATGTGTCGCATTCATTTATTTCATTTATATTGTTTAACATAACTGGAATGTCTTCGATGCACATTCCATAGAGAATATCCAAAAAAAATGTATGAATTAGATGTTGCGGTTTTAGTTCAATGCTGGTTCAATGCAAGTATATAATTGACGAAGGACCTTTAGCGGAACAATCAATAAACACGTGCCGTCACATAAACGAACCACCAAATAAAAGTTATCACTAACATTTTATGTCGAAGCTCTGGTGTTTTCTTTGGTCTTCTTTCTTCGGAGGCTAGCCCCGTAACAGCAGGAACAGTTTCTTAGAGCTTCGTCTGGACAACACGTTACACAAAAAATAGCGACGTAATGTTCATTGATTGAGCAAACAAAATTGCGGGTTTAACAACAAATGATGCGCTTTTGTAAACACAAAAGAAACAAAATGAAAGCGGTTTAGCGGTCGTTACGAACGAAGCTACTAACTCGCGAAATCGTAACGCAAAAAACAACAATGAGCGTCGTCTCTTCAGACGGAATCAAAGCGTGATCGAATAGTTCGGAGCACAATACACGAATCTCCCAAGCGTCCTAACAGCTAGGGATCCGAAACACGAATGTCAATACTGTCTATATTTTACACGCAAAAAACACTTACAATTAGCATGAGCGCGACGGAAAGTTTTAGAAAAGGTGCAGAAGTTTAAAAATCAATGAAGTAATTCAATCAAATTGAAAACAATACACTAAACAAATTGCGGGAACGCACCATTCCGCCAGCTTTAAATTACTTATTTCAAAACTAAGAGTCCACTGGCAGTGGACAAAGCTTTACAAGAGGTCGCTTCAAAGTACCACTTGCAGTTCTAACTGTAGCAATGCGTACAACACCATCACCTCCAGGATGTACGTCAATAATGCGCCCTAATGGCTAATTCAAAGGAAGTGAAGTGGCTTGCTTCAAAGTAACAAGAGTACCTGGCTTAACAACCTCCGAGGGATCAGTCCATTTACTCCGTTGATGAAGAGTATGTAAATATTCTTGCGACCAACGTTTCCGGAATGCCTGATGCAAACGACTCAGTAACTGCCATCTGTTGAGACGATTAGATGGGACAGATAAGAAATCAGATTCAGGAGGTGCTGTTAAAGGTTCCATGGTAAGAAACATTCCAGGACTCAAGGCGGTAAGATCCGATGGATCGTTGCTACAAGGGGTTATAGGTCGCGAGTTTAAAACTGCTTCGACCTGTGCAAATACAGTAGAAAGTTCTTCGTAGGTTAGGATTTGATCTCCAACGACACGTCTTAAGTGAGCTATGACACTATGAATTACTTTCTTTGCGGATAGAATCCAAAATCGTTGCTGCAAAAGAAATTGAACGGTTTGGATTCCTGCGTGAAGATTGGTGACATGACAATCTTCGACAATTAGATTAGTCAAACGACTTTTACTTGGTAGCAGTGCGGGAAATTTAGTGTCAAACGGCAATGGAGCATTAGCTAATCTACTACCAACTCTAAGAGTTCCCTGTTCATCAAGAAACGGCGAAAGTTTACGAAGCGATTTGGGCAAAAGTTTTCGTTCTCGAAGAAGGGAAATCTCTTTAGAAAAATATTGATCTTGAACATAGCGAACAATGCGAAGCTGAGCCTGATATAACTCAGCAGCCAAAAATGATCCAGAGCCCCTACGGTCTGGATTGCGGGCGTTATCAACAAAGCGACAAATATGAGCTATAATGCGGGTAATGCGATTAATAGAAGAATGTTCTTCTAACAACGTACCAAATAAATTTGGTGAAGCGGTGACTTGAAGTTCCACTATACGGGCTTCAGTCATAACTAGCAGTGACTTGCTTGAGTCTGAGCAAGCATGTGGCAAACAAGCGGTAATCAACAATTGTGGGCCTTTCCACCAAAGTGTATTGCCTAATAGCTCTGATGGCAAAGTGCCGCGGGAACCCAAGTCAGCGGGGTTATCACAAGATTGAATGTAAAACCAATGCGAAGAAGGAAATTTTTCCTGAATGTAAGCAACTCGATTACTGACAAATGTCTTCCAACGGTGCGGGGAAGAACTAAGCCATGAAAGGACTACCGTGGAATCTGACCAGCAACGAATCACCTTGAACAACAAACGACTATTGAATTGCTCATAAACATAATGAGCCAACTTAGCGGTAAGAACTGAAGCACACAGTTCCAATCTGGGAAGTGACAAAGTTTTCAAAGGGGCAACTTTCGATTTAGACAACACAAAAAAACTTTGACGAAATCCAGATGGGTTTCGAACACAAAATAAACAACAGCGACATAACCTTTCTCAGAAGCATCACCAAATGCGTGAAGTTCACAACTAGAAAAGTATTCTATAGCAAGCAGGTGAGCCAAAACTAAATTCTGTAAGCTCAACAAAATAGCGATAATGTCTTGCTGCAATTTGGGACCGATAAATAAACAATCATTGAAAGATAACCTATGAGGTATCTTAGCGGATGCATTAAACACTACACGAAGTTTGGTTGTGCTACTATCAGGTTTCAAAACACAATGATGCGGTATGTAGTAACAATCAGAAGCAGTAGATGGATCAGGAACCAACTCCATATGATCCAGCGCCAAATACTCTTTGAGAAAATCACAATATTGTTTGTAGAGATCTGGTTGCTGTAGAAGACGTTTTTCTAAAGAGTAGAAACGTTGTACGGCGAGATTATACATTCCATCAAAATCAGGAAGTGTATTACGAAAAGGAAGGAGCACAACGAATCTACCTGAATCCAATCTCCTGCATCCCTCGGAAAATATTTTTTCGCAGATAAGATCATCAGGGGACTGAACCAGTGCGGTAGGAACATCTTTAATTTGACAAAAAAGCGAAGTTGGGTTTATGACTGACTGAGAGTGAGAGTTAACAGAACTCGAAGACACTCTACACATAAGGATGTAATCAAACACAGTGTTAATAGCATCAGGAACACCTTCCTTTCCCAGAAGGCGTCCATCCAACAAAATTTGAGAGAATATATCGGCACCTAACAAAAGGTCAATAGCGCCTGGGCTATTGAAACCAGGATCAGCAAGTTTCAAATTGGTTAGATATGCCATATTAGCCATGTTAATGGGCGCAACAGGCATATCATTGCAAATGCGAGGTAAAACAATAGTATCAACAACAAAATTGCACTCACGCTTTGCTATAGAGCGAAGAGAAAGGGTAAGAGAGCCCTCAGCAGAGGTACTCTGCACAGAACCTAGCCCGTTGAGTTGAATCGAAGCGGGCATAGGTCGGAAGCCAAGGCGTTTCACAGCCTTGCTCGCAATGAATGATGTCATGCTACCAGAATCTAGCAGACATCGCAAAGTTTGATAAGAACCGTGCTTATCTAATACCTCAACTAAAGCGGTAGATAACAACACATTTGAATTGTATGACAAAAGTGAACTATGACAAGAAGTCTGCGGTAGAGAAGTTTCGGGACTTTCAACAGTATTAATGGTACTGGATCCACCAGATGTGGAAGCCAGGTTTACGGGGGGAGCTTTAGATTCAGACCGAATACCTGAATCAGCACGATTTACAAAGTGAAGCAATGTGTGATGGCGTTGTTTGCAGTTGCGGCAAGTGGATAAAGATTTACAGCGATTCAACCGATGAGAATCGCCTAAGCAGTTATAACAAAGTCTAAAATCTTTAACAAACTTAAACCGCGCGGATACTGATTTGTTCAAGAATTCAGAACATTTGTAAATCGCGTGATCGGATTTACAAACTAAACAATTTCTATTCTTAATGACAAACAAAGATGTAGTGAACCGGGAAGAATGTTGCTTTGAATTCAATGGTAACTTTTTGTCAACACTTCGCTTTGCCTTGCGAGATAATTCAACATGTTCAAAGGCATCACAATGCTTCGACAAAAAATCAACAACTTCCGAGCGGATCGGAAAGTCATCTTGAGCGGTCACAGTACCATGGTAAAGTTCAAATTTGGCGGCTAAATTCTTTGGAACTCGTTTCAACATCATCTGAACGATACAAAAATCCCACTGATTTACTGGTAACCCCAAATTCTTCAGTGCTTCCAAATTATCACTGAAGTCATCCAATAACTTCCGAACCTCTGAAGGGCTATCTGAAGTTAGTTGGGGGAATTGTTCTAAAGCTGACCAATGAGACTCCGCGAGTAAACGAGTTCGCTTGAATTTTTTCAAAAGTGTTTCATAAGCACTCACGTAATTAATTTGTGTTAGTTTAAAATTCCTATTAGCCTCAAAAGCAGGCCCTTTTAAAGCTAACTGCAAATATTTGAACTTCTGCATAGCACTGAGTTTTTCATTTTTGTGAATTAATGAATCAAACAAATCAATAAAAGTACCAAATTCCAATATGTCTCCACTAAATGAAGGCAAATCAATGCGCGGCAAAGTAACACTTTCCTGTTCCCGAGCTATATTTTGTGGCGTAGAATTCTGAACAGATTTCAGTTTAGCAAAAATAGACCTAATTGAATAAAACATCAAAATCATCGTTTGCATCTGAAATTAATCCAACAATGGAATTGTGATAATTAAAAAATTCTGAATTGATTGAATCAACCATAACAATCATGCTAAAAAACAATTCAACGTCGTCACCTCTTAAGGCTTTCTCGGCAGCAAAATAAATATCTTCTAATCTTTTAAACTCCGATTGTAGATGATTTTTAAATTTACGTAAATTTTCAGCGGTTTTTGACATCTTGACAATAAATTAAAATCACTGTAACGCCACTGAACAAATCTAACACGATACAACGAAAACAAAATACTATTCCAAAAATGTACAATTTTTTACTGTTGAAGTAGAAAATATCTGACCAAATGTCAAATAAATTCAAAACAATTTAGCAAAATAACCAAACAAACAAAACGATCTCTTGTAAGGTTTTTAACGCGACAAAAAAAGATGCGATTTATTTCCAACGGAATGAGTGAATATCCCGAACTTGCTTTCTCTTTTAACAAATAAAGAAACGAAAATTCAATGCGGTTTTTAACAATAATTGCAACGAACAATCAATGTTTTGAGCATTAAACTTTGCACGAAATTAACTCAAATGTATCCGGCCCGGAGTTGGACCAAATTATGTAATTTATTCGACAATCTTTGCACTAAATTAACTCAAATTGCATCCGGCTCTAACTTGGACCAAATTATGTAATTTATTCGATAATCTTTGCACTAAATTAACTCAAATTGCATCCGGCTCGAAGTTGGACCAAATTATGTAATATGTTCGTTGGCACATTCCATAGAGAATCTCCAAAAAAAAATGTATGAATTAGATGTTGCGGTTTTAGTTCAATGCTGGTTCAATGCAAGTTTATAATTGACGAAGGACCTTTAGCGGAACAATCAATAAACACGTGCTGTCACATAAACGAACCACCAAATAAAAGTTATCACTAACCTTTTATGTCGAAGCTCTGGTGTTTTCTTGGGTCTTCTTTCTTCGGAGGCTAGCCCCGTAACAGCAGGAACAGTTTCTTAGAGCTTCGTCTGGACAACACTTTACCAAAAAATAGCGACGTAATGTTCATTGATTGAGCAAACAAAAATGCGGGTTTAACAACAAATGATGCGCTTTTGTAAACACAAAAGAAACAAAATGAAAGCGGTTTAGCGGTCGTTACAAACGAAGCTACTAACTCGCGAAATCGTAACGCAAAAAACAACAATAAGCGTCGTCTCTTCAGACGGTATTAAAGCGTGACCGAATAGTGTATAGCACAATACACGAATCTCCCAAGCGTCCTAACAGCTAGGGATCCGAAACACGAATGTCAATACTGTCTATATTTTACACGCAAAAAACACGTACAATTAGCATTAGCGCGACGGAAAGTTTTAGAAAAGGTGCAGAAGTTTAAAAATCAATGAAGTAATTCAATCAAATTGAAAACAATACACTAAACAAATTGCGGGAACGCACCAATAACTTTCAAGTAAAAATATTTAATTTGTGTTTTTAATAAAAATATATTTTTTTAAAAAGCATTTGTGTTTGTGAAGATATAAAATTGGCGCAGTCAGTAGGATTGTTCCAAAACAACTAGAACACGAGAATTCTAACTAGCCGTGGTGGTTTCCAAACCTCCGTGGGACAATCAATCTCTTGCTGGAGACACAACTGGAAGCAAGCTAGCACCAGGAACACGCAACAGCTAACCAGTGCAGTCAACTTACAGAACAGTCCTTGCCAGGAATTATATTTCTATCATCAAAGATACATCCATTAATATTCCTTAAATATTTTAAACATATTACATCACTACCTTTAATATATTGTTCATTTATTTTGAGTAAAAGTGCAAGGTAAGAAATATTTTTGACCAATTTAGGCACATATTGATAATCACATATTAAATTTATATCATTATTTTGAACGACAACTAATAATAACCTGATCTAATTATTTTAATATTTATCTATTTTCACATTTATTTATACCTTTTACCATTGTCAATTCGACAATATAATCTTATTTCGACTCTTAATATTGTGCAAATACTTGATTTTTAAACAATATGACTACTACAAGGCAAGGTGCAGCCACTCCAACTGTGGAGCCCTATAAAATTTCCGAGATTTTTGCGATAGTACCGGAGTACGACGGTAACCCTATATTTTTAAATACTTTAATACATCATGTAACACCGCCCACAGTATGGTAACCGATAACCAACAGGTCCTACTTATACTCCACATAAAAAATAAACTCCGTGGCAGGGCAGCGGAACTAGTAAATTCGCGAAACCCTGCACAATTGACTGACACTGTAACTCTTTTAGAAAACCATTTCGGAGACCCTCGAGTCCTATCGGCGCTCATTCAGGATCTCCGACGTATGAAACAATTACCATCCGAATCACCCTTAACTTTCTCAACTAGAATTCAGACCCACCATGCAAAAATGCTGGCAGCGGTCACAAAACAAAATTTTGACTAGTAAGGAAAAACAACCCCAAATAGATTTAATTGTACCTATGGCACTAAACAGCCTGCTTACAGGCCTAGAGCCAAAAAGGGGACAATTAATTCGAGCAAGTGACCCAAGAGATATTTTAACCGCGATCTGTGGAATTAAAAGAGAAATCCAATTGAACCATCGCGAAACTCAAAAAAATTTCAATTTCAAAACTACAACTCCGTCCTTTAGAAGACCCAATCAATTGCCACCTCCAAAACAATGTACATTCTGTAAGAGAATGGGCCACTCAGTTAATGAATGCCTCATTAGATCGAGGCAATTCCAACGAAACCAAAGCTTTGAACAAAATCAAAGTTTTGGGCAAAATTTTCAAAGACCTCGCCCTCCATTCGTCCAACATTCCAACCAACAAAATTACCAGCAACCTCGTCAAACAAACTGTCAACCCAATAGGAGTTTCCAGTCACAACGCCCATCATCAAGTAATCAACCCCCAAATACGGACCAATTTAAACCGAACCCTAATTTTTACCGCCAACAACGCCACCTAAATAATCATGTGTTCGAAAATCCTAGAAGTGAACAGACTTATTCGAACACAACACCCAACGAGTACCAATACACAGATTTAGACTATAACGATTATTGTTCCTACGACAATTACCAGAATGACTGTAACGATTACTTTAAAACAGACTTCGAGAGCGAAAATTACTCTCAAAACTACGACGAAATTTCTCCTACAAATTTTCAGGACACTACCCCTCAAACAGAACCCCCGGACATGTCAAACCTCCAATCGCACATTCAGACTTTGAATTTAGATAGCTTCGGCCCCAATCTGAACATCCCCGAACAGAGATTTCTGTAAGACCTCTCTTGCCGTAAACTCTAAGAACTTATATTACATCACCGATGCATCCAACACCTAGAAACTTCTTGTGGACACCGGTGCAGGACTCTCTATTTTTAAGCCAGAAACTTGCAAACGGTTCAGGGAAAGGTTCCAAGAAAATCGACTCTCGTCTCGTTCAATATCAATGATCCTCATAAGGTTTACATTTGCAATATCGATATCGAGTTCGACGGATTGTTAGGTTCCGATTTCCTCGAACATTATAATTGCATCGTCGATTTCCATAAAAGGCAATTAGTAACCAACAAGTAACAGATGATTTAATCAGCAAAGATACCCCTAAAAACTTTTCATGTAACCCCGTCAACACAATTTCTATTCAACCACGTACAGAGCAAATCTGTAAACTTACTTGCAACCTTCGAGATACAGATGCTCTAGTAAAAGTCGATAGTAATGGCCAATTTCTGACATCCGTATTAAATGCAAATGTCATCCCTAAAACTATAAATTTCACTGACATTAAACTTGAGCCTTTACAACAGTTCAGTGTGAATTCTATTTCACAAACCCAACAGACAACAACATACTAGAACGATAAGAGCAAATTTTCAATCAACTTCGGCTTGACCACTTGAACGAAGAAGAATCCGACTTAATATCGCAGCTATGTCTTGACTACTCTGACATATTTTGTCTCGAAGGAGACCATCTGTCATTCACCAACGAAATTAAACATACCATCGAGACTAACAACTCTAGACCATTTGTTAAATTTAACGAAATGCATAAAGAAGTGTTCGAGAGGACATTCAATTGTGGGAAGCGCAACTGATGAAGGTTCCCTAACCAGAAACAATATGTATTATATTGATATATAATATATATTGTCTTGCGTACAAAGGAATGACACCTCGAAGAGAGTAACTCTAGACCAGTTTCCACGAAATCTTATCACTACCCTCAGATTCATAAAGAGGAAATTAAATCCCAGGTAACGAAAATGCTAGACGAAGGTATTATACGCCATTCAAACTCACCCTGGTCCTCCCCTGTGTGGGTAGTACCGAAAAAACTGGACGCTTCAGGAAAGCAAAAATGGCGCGTTGTATTTGACTATCGAAAACTCAACGAACTAACCGTTGATGACAAATATCCACTCCCTAACATTTCGGACTTATTAGATCAACTTGGCAAATGCCAATATTTCACAACACTCGACCTCGTCTCAGGTTTCCATCAGATTGAGATTGACCTAAAAGACATTTCCAAAACCGCGTTTACCGTCGAAAATGGGCACTACGAATTCGTAATAATGCCCTTTGGTCTAAAGAATGCCCCTTCAACATTCCAGAAGGTTATGGACAACATTCTTTTAGGAATTCAAAACGAACGTTGTCTCGTCTATATGGACGACATAATCGTATACTCTCCCACTATCAACGAACATTTGCTTTGTCTTACTGATGTTTTTAAACGCCTACGAAAGGCAAACCTCAAAATTCAACGCGACAAGTGCGAATCTCGGACATCTAATTACCAAAGATGAAGTTAAACCGAATCCATCAAAGGTAGAATGTATATTGAAATTTCCTCAGCCCCAAAATCAAAAAGATATCAAATCCTTTCTGGGATTAGCCGGGTATTATCCGCGATTCATACCCAATTTTGCTAAAATTTCAAAATCACTCACAAAATTGCTCCAAAAAGATATTTCATTCAATTTCAGTTCTGAATGCGTTCATTCTTTTAATGAATTAAAGCAAGCCCTCACTTCAACACCAATTTTAATTTATCCCGATTTCAATGAGCCCTTTATTTTGACAACTGACGCTAGCGCATTTGCAATCGGCGCTGTGCTTTCACAGGGACCAATTGGCAAAGATCTGCCAATTGGATACGCATCTAGGACCCTCTGCAAAGCTGAGACTCGATACTCCACAATAGAGCGTGAACTTCTGGCTATTGTTTGGGCCGTTAAACACTTCAGGCCAATAAATTTTGGACGAAAGTTTAAACTTCTGACCGACCACCGCCCGTTAACGTGGCTCTTTTCTATTAAAGATCCAGGTAGTTAACTTGCCAGATGGCGCCTCAAACTCGAGGAGTACGATTATGAAATTCTATACAAACCGGGAAAAGTAAATAAGAACGCAGACGCCCTTTCACGCATTCGAATCAACCATTTTGATGAATGTATGACTTTCCAATCAAACACCAAACTCCAAAACTTCACGATAACTCGCTTGAACGAAAACGAAGACAGTGATACAGAACAACTCGAAACAGACGACGAGGACAATTCAATTTTTACAGAATTTCGGACATTCGTAGAAACGTATAAGACCGTCTCACTTATCGGCTATAGTAAAATTCAGTACCCCAACTGTCAACTCCTTGATAGAGAAAACAAAAATATCTTAGTTTTCTTTCAATCCGGCAATTTAAAAGATTTCATAACCAAATTCTTGAGGATATCTTCGAAGAGAACGCCGACTTCGAGCAATTAAAAATCAATATTTTCAATAGTAAAAACGTTCGAAAAAGACGATATTACATTATTCCCCTACCAACTGATTTCGACACTGTGAACGAGGTATTATTTGCCTCAATTTACAAGAGCAAAGACCTTCTAACTGACTCTGAACTATACTGCGTTGGAAATAACTTAGACCTACCTATACTCGAAATGCTTTCGTTTATATTGGCAGAAACAGACATAAAGTGGAAATTCTGTCAGAACATAAGAAAAACAGTAGGAAGAGATCAAGTTCCAATAATACTAGATCAATTCCTTAACGGCAAAAACAACATACACAGAGGAATCAACGAAACCATTAGACCAATTAAGAAAAGTATAACTGGCAAGGAATTACAAAAGACGTAGAAAACTTCATTAGAAACTGTCAACTCTGTCAGACAACTAAAGCCTTCCGTAAAAACCCCTTTCGAAAGAATAAACATCGACATATTCGAAGTTCCTAGCAAAAATAACGCCCTTACTATAAAAGACGAATTAACTAAATATTCCCAGGCCTACCCGATTAGCGACAAGTCCGCTAAAACTGTCGTTAGTACACTCTTGGTGTTTTTCCAACACTTCGGAACGCCTCTGAGAATACACTGCGACTACGGTCGTGAATTCGACAATACACTCCTCAAAGACCTTTGCAAATTGTTCGATATTAAACTTTTCTACTCTAGTGTAAGACACCTCCAATCTAACGGCCTATTAGAGCGTTCGAGCACCCTAACGAACACCCCTTCAATATTCTGCCATACGCAATTATTACTTACAACAACTCCGCTAACAAAACTCATGGGTTCACACCCTATGAACTCGTTTTCGGGCACACGTCTAGCCGACCACCTGAAACCCTCTATAACGAAAAGGACTTGATTTCTAAATATATCAGAGACTTAAATAACCGTATTTCACAGTACTACAAAATAGCACGCGAAAGAACCGATACTCAAAAACAGAAAGCCAAAATTCGATTCGATAAACATATTTCCGACAAAACCCCAAATTATCAAGTAGGTGACAAGGTTTACGTAAGCGAATCTCAGTTCAAAGATAAACTACAAAACAAACGGACACTTTCAAATAGTAGAACTACATAAAAACTCAGCTACTTTACTAAATTCTCGTACTAACCAAAAAACCATATGAAACCTTTCACAGAAGACTGATTTCTTTAGAGGGTCATCCTGCTGTTCGGATCGGCTGCATTCACCAACAGTATAAATAGTTTAAACAAAGGACAACTGCAAATCGAAAACCTTTTGAAAAACCAAATCAGTGTAACCACCTCAGTTATAAAGAACTTTAACGAGACTATTCAACACATTCATGTCGACGAGAAAATATTTACTCTCTTCGAGGTGTCATTCAATATCTCTGACAGGTAAGTAACCTGAAAAAATTTTATCGTGACATTCTGTCCTAGGAGTTGAGAGAGAACAGCAATTACACGGAACGGCTCCAGATTCGGAACCTCTGTGTACTGATTCTCTCGAAAATCCTAGATGTCGGTCTTACATCTCGCGTCTTCAAATTTGAGAAAATATTTAACGAGAATATTCGAAAAATGGAAAATATGATTCATAAAGTAAACCACAAAATGGCGTACGTGGAAACAAAATTTTCATTTCTAGAAATGATGGAAAAACTAATGGAAAATTATCTCTTTCTAGAAGACAACTTAAATGATGTTCTTAATTCCATAACTTTTGCCCGTCTAAAAATTATCCATACCTCAATTTTAACTCCCGAACATTTCATAGCCGCCTTACAGGAAATATTACAGAATCTCGTGACAAATAATTTAACTTTGCCAGTCAAATATTCAAGTATTGCACGATACTTAGAAATTACAGAATTAGAAGCTTTTCAAACAGATTCCGACCTTGTATTTATACTCAGAATTCCTCTTATTGAACAGCAATCATTCACTGCTCTCCGCTTATACCTAATCCCCATCTATGATGATAGAACTGGGCTATACCATGTACTTTCATTCACTCATAAATATATAGCAAAAAACAACGATTCCTTACTGTATATTCCGATAAAAGACCTTAGTGCGTGCAAACCGTTGAACAATCAAAATAAATTGTATTCCGAACTCTATCCCTGTCCGATAGACTGAAATGCTTTGTGCGAGGCCCAACTTTTAAAAAATTTAAAAAAAGTGCCGGACAATTGTCACAGTGCCCTGATTTCTGCTCAAGGGTACCACGTTTGAAATCTCGAAACCAACTTGTGGTTAATTATGGTTACCGAGCCTCTCATTATTACCATCACCTGCACCGACATCAATACAAAACCCTTAACACTCAATGTTAACTCTTTATTAAAACTTCAGAAAGATTGCAGTGCCTTCATTGGAATAACCAAAATCGAATCAGAAGCCACAAAAAGCAGCAACACCCTTGACAACTATCAACCAGTTCTTATCCCTTTCAACTGCTGCGATACCATACCAGAAAAAAATTTCGTTCACGAACTTAAACCTTTGAAACTCCATGAATTGAATTTCGAGGAGTTAAACGTCGCAAACCACAAACTCAACGACTATTCAAAGGACCTAGACGAATTAATAAATCAGCCATTCGTCAAAAAGAACATTTTTTGGTTCACAAATGTGACAATATTTTCCATTATAATAATTGTCGTTGTATTTGTCCTACAAACGCTTTGGAGTAAACACAATACAACCAGTGAAAGTCCATCTCCCACAACCAGAATTTCAAAATTGTGGCCAAGATTGAGACCGAACCTCCGACAGAACGAAACTGAAGACATCGAGCTAAGTACCCCAAAATAATTTCAAAAATTGTTTTGTAAAACTTATTTATCACTAAAAAGTATTATTTTAGGTTCTATTATTAAGGACCTTAATGCTAATTATTAGGGTTCCGTATATACAATATACGGATACCCTTGTAATATCACTCCGGATTTATGCCTGTGTCACATCACAGCCATTTTCTCCTAAACTACTGGGCGGAAGAGGTTGAAATTTGGTATCAATGTATAGTTTAGTGACCCGATCAGGAGTACATATCGTAAAAGAAGAAGAAACCCCTAATATTCATTTTGGGGGACAAATTATAGAATTAGATGGAAAATAAAAATTATAACTGTTTCTAACAGGCCATGTAATATATCAAATCCCAGGGCTCATTATGACGAATACAAATATATTTTTTAATTTTTTTAAAATGAATATTTTAAAATATATTAAAAAAATATTTTTAAAAAATTACCCATTCTCCCCGTTATTCCCCAAACTCTAAGACCTCTTTTTTTTGTTTATAGGAAAAATATGAAAAAATCCCTAATTCTATTATTTGGCCCCCAAATAAAATAATTAAACGGAAAATAAATTATTAGAAAACCCCCAGAGTAATTTCAGGCACAAATTATACAATTAAATGGAAAATAAAGATTCAATTTTCAAACGCATCATATAATATATCAGATAAAAGGCTCATTATGTGAATTACAAATATATCATATTTTTAAATCATTTGTATAAAATATATTAACAAAAATATTAAACATCGACTTAATTCCCACTTTAGAAACTATACTATTTAAATTTTGAAAAATATTTTTTATTTATGTTTTTAAATAATTTGAATAACAGATTTAATAATTTATAATTTAAACTTTGACCTATTTTGCCCTTTTTCTTCCAATCTACAGAGCCTCAAAAGTCAGACAGTAGATTATAAAAGGCATCTCTGAAAGTTTATTAGTAAAATAAAACTCTAATGTTAATTTTTGGGGGCCGAATTAGAAAATTAAATACATCTGGATTCTTATCCTGAAGCAGATAAAATAAAAAGTCTATGTGTGTATATTTTTTATAAATTTAAAACGCTTCCTTTAAAAGATATTAGGGCAAATATAAGAAAATGCACTCATTCCCTGCTTGTCTGAAACTGGAATATTAGAATCTTGAAGGTGGTACGGAACCTTAAGTATGCGAGTCCAACTCGCACTTGACCAAATTTATTTTTATTTTATACATTTATACAATTTACGCTATTTTATTCACTTTTGCTTTCTACAAATATGTATACAACCTTTATATTTTATTATTTTACAAATTCTATTTTCAGAAAAGTTCCTGTAAAACAGCAACTTTTTCTTTGTGAGGGGAGTTGTTATATACGTCGTAAACAATACTTTGTGTTTGTGAAGATATAATATATATATATATATATATATATATATATATATATATTAGGTGGTTTCCGGGAATTCATCCGCGTAGTTGATAACTAAAATGACGATGTTTCGGCAGATTCACACCTGCCCTCTTCAGGTCGGTTCGCATAATTCTCGTAGCCTTCTGCTTTCGCTTCTAGTTACTCGAATACTGAGATTTTCAGAAGCGCTCGCGCTGTTATATAGTCGCGGCTCGGCGCCTATCAGTTGGCACCGTGAACCGCTGCGTGTGATTTGCCCTGGGCGCTCAGTGGGCACGCCTCCCGCCTGCTGATTTGTTATTTCCGGTTGAGTTGTTTTTGGACGGGTCCGGGCCGGTACGGTGTTTAATAGAATTTTCCAACAATTCCATAATATCTGAATTTCATTGCGTGCGTTTAGACTGTGAGGTCTCTTCGCTATTTCAATTGCCTCTCTTACGAGTCTTGATTTCGGGTGTTCTATATTTGCCAGTACTCTGGTGTTCTCAAAGTCTATTCGGTGTGACATCATGGTGGCGTGTTTCGCAATGAATGTTGTTTTTTCCTGCTTTCTTACAGCGTTCTGGTGTTCATCACGTCTAGCTTGAATTCTTCTATTAGTTTGCCCCACATAGGTTTTATGACAGTCTGCACATGGAATCTCGTACACTCCCTGATGTTCTAAAGGGATCCTCGTCTTCGGAGTCCTCAACACCGTGCTTATTTTTCTGTCTGTATTGAAAATAGTTTCGATATTGTGTATCCGTAGAATTCTTGCAATACTGTCCGTGGTACCCTTGACATACGGTAAATAAGCCTTGGTTATTGATGTCTCATGCTCCTCGTCTGTTCGTCTCGGTTTTGACTTTAGGGCTCTTTGTATATTTCGGTCTGTAAATCCGTTTTGTCTCAGAGCTGTTTTTAAACTGTCCATTTCCTGTTTGATGTTATCCTGGTCAGCTAGTCTTTGTAATCTGGTTACTAAAGTCTTGACAACGGCTTGTAGTTGGGCTGGGTGGTGATGAGAATTAGCATAAAGGAATCTGTTGGTGTGAGTTGCTTTCCTATATACTGTATGGCCAAGGGTTCCATCTTCCTTCATATTTATGAGAACGTCAAGGAACGGCAGTTGATTGTTGGCTTCAACCTCCATGGTAAATTTTATTTTGTGATGGATGCCATTAAGGTGGTCTAAAAAAGTACTGAGGTGTTCCCTCCCATGAGGCCAAATCACAAATGTATCATCCACATATCGCAACCATAAACTGGGTTTAAGAGTTGTTGTTCTTAGTGCCAACTCCTCAAAGTTCTCCATAAAAAGGTTCGCTATAACTGGTGAGAGTGACGATCCCATTGGATCCAAGCAAGTAGGATCGACAAAAATCTCATTCCGCGTGAAAATTCATCGAAATGTCCGAAATTATATGGGTTGCCAAAAGTACATAAAGAAGGTGCACCTTTGAGGCCAATAGTAAGCTCAATTGGATCCCCAACACAACACCTAGCCAAATACCTAGCCCAACAACTTCAACCGTTTGCAGAGGATTCAGACTCATATGTGAAAAATTCGACACATTTCATCGAAATACTTAGATAAACGGTCTTACAACCAGAGTGTCTTCTTGTAAGTTTTGACGTAGTGTTCCTTTTCACCAACATCCCTATCGACGGAGCCTTGGATATTATAACAGAAAAATACAAACCACCTCAACACCTTGTAGACTTAACAAGGCACTGTCTGATGAACACCATTTTTGTTTACGAGAACCAACCATACAAACAAGTTGAAGGAGCTACAATGGGATCGCCACTCTCACCAGTTATAGCGAACGTTTTTATGGAGAAGTTTGAGGAGTTGGCACTAAGAACAACAACTCTTAAACCCAGTTTATGGTTGCGATATGTGGATGATACATTTGTGATTTGACCTCATGGGAGGGAACACCTCAATACTTTTTTAGACCACCTTAATGGCATCCATCACAAAATAAAATTTACCATGGAGGTTGAAGCCAACAATCAACTGCCGTTCCTTCACGTTCTCATAAATAGGAAGGAAGATGGAACCCTTGGCCATACAAAATATAGGAAAGCAACTCACACCAACAGATACATGAAGGTATCTGTTGGTGTGAGTTGCTAATTCTCATCACCACCCAGCCCAACTACATGCCGTTGTCAAGACTTTAGTAACCAGATCACAAAGACTAGCTGACCAGGATAACATCAAACAGGAAATGGACAGTTTAAAAACAGCTCTGAGACAAAACGGATTTACAGACCGAAATATACAAAGAGCCCTAAAGTCAAAACCGAGACAAACAGACGAGAAGCATGAGACACCAATACTCAAGGCTTATTTACCGTATGTCAAGGGGACCACGGACAGTATTGCAAGAATTCTACGTAGACACAATATCGATACTATTTTCAATATAGACAGAAAAATAAGCACGGTGTTGAGGACTCCGAAGACGAGTATCCCTTTAGAACAACAGGGAGTGTACGAGATTCCATGTGCAGACTGTCATAAAACCTATGTGGGGCAAACTAATAGAAGAATTCAAGCTAGACGTGATGAACATCAGAACGCTGTAAGAAAGCAGGAAAAAACAACATCCATTGCGGAACACGCCACCACGATGTCACACCGAATAGACAGAGTACTGGCAAATATAGAACACCCGAAATCAAGATTCGTAAGAGAGGCAATTGAAATAGCGAAGAGACCTCATAGTCTAAACGCACGCAATGAAATTCAGAACTTATCGAATTGTTGGAAAATTCTATTAAACACCGTACCGGCCCGGACCCGTCCAAAAACAACTCAACCGGAAATAACAAATCAGCAGGTGGGAGGCGTGCCCACTGAGCGCCCAGGGCCAATCACACCCAGCCGTTCACGGTGCCAACCCATAGGTGCCGAGCCGCGACTATATAACAGCGCGAGCGCTTCTGAATATCTCAGTATTCGAGTAACTAAAAGCGAAAGCAGAAGGCTACGAGAGTTATGCGAACCGACCTGAAGAGGGCAGATGTGACTCTGCCGAAACGTCGTCATTTTACCATCGATCCCAGCAGGGATCAGTTATCAACTACGCGGATGAATTCCCGGAAACCACCTAAAACATTTAGTGCCCGCGAAAACTTAAAAACAAATATATATATATATATATATATATATATATATATATATATATATATTAGATGCGCAGTGTTGATGTGTGAGTGCTAGATATGCGCAGTGATGTTGTGTGAGCGTAGACATGCGCAGTAAAGTTGTATGGATATTACCCATGCGCAGTTATGTTGTGTGAGTATAAGAAATGCGCAGTGATGTTGTGTGAGTGCTAGACATGCGTGGTGAGGTTGTGTGAGTGATAGACATGCGCAGTGATGTTGTGTGAGCGTAGGCATGCGCTGTGATATTGTGTGAGTGTCAGACATGTGCAGTAAAGTTGTAAGGATGTTACCCATGCGCAGTGATGTTGTGTGAGCGTTAGGTATGCGCAGTAATATTGTGTAAGTGATAGACATTCGCAGTAAAGTTGTATGAATGTCATAAATGCGCAGTGTTGTTGTGTGACTGCTGGACACGCGCAGTGATTTTAAATGCATATTAGACATGCGCAGTGATGTTGTATAGATGATAGACGTTCGCAGTGATGTTGTATACATATTAGACATGAGCAGTTATGTTGCGTGAGTGTTAGCCATATGCAGTGACATTTTGTGAATGTTAGACATTCGCAGTGATGTGTGGCTGTTAGGTATGCTAGCTTAGAAATATTATTTGTGTCTACTGGAGATCTAATAATTTTAGAATAAAGTAAAGATTGGTAAGAAGACGATGATAGTTTCTTGTCAACTATAGATGAATGCAGATCGTTAAAAAAATGCCTTCACTTAAATCAAGCTTTGTAATATTCACATTTTGGAAAACATCTTGTATGTTAATATACCTAATGGAACCAAGGGTATGGCTATATGCTCTTCAGGGGAGTGTTTAGACCCTTCCGACTATGCGTTGATGCGTCAGGAACGATTTAACAGCGGACACCTACCTATATATTTGGCTGATCTGTCAAAAAGCACTGAAAAGTTCAAGCTGAAGCTGATATTTTCAGCCGGTACCGAAGGTGACATTGCATTTCAACAGAGGCATCTTGTGAAGATGACATTTCATCAGCGAATAGCTCGGCTGCTATACAAGATGTAGACTTACAAGCTGACATTCAACAGGAGCTCCACAAGTTGGTAATTCTTATTAGTACAATACTATCTGCTATCTCAGTATTGTTACTTAAATTAAATGTGAAATGTATAAGGAAGAAAATGAATAAAAACACATAATTGTACATAAATCTCTTTATTTATGTAAAATACTATTCAGTAACCAATTATAAATTGTAAAAATATTTTCTCTTGCGCAGCCTACTGGGTCCTTGCACCAGCAGTGAAAAATCCATGAAGATATGGAACATTCCAAGTAAACAGAACTCTTGCAATTTTCCAAATTTATTAGGTGATAGTGTGGTTGTCCATCTTCGTTGAGTAGTTTCCGCAAATTGTTAATTTTCAGCTCCTCGAATAACTTGAAATATAAAAAGTCAATTTTCTGCTCGCCTCGCACATATATATGTGTGCACGTGGTGAGAAAAATTCTCAAAATGTCGTTCAATGTATCCAAATTGGAGTGACCATCAGAACAGAAGAGTCCATGTAAATGGGATTCCAAATATCGTACTTGTTTTTGTCTGCTGCTGATAGAGAGTTAAACGGTTTGGGTGGTTTAAACAAGAACACCCCAGTGCGTTTGCTTGTCTTGATTACCAGTTCTTTGGAAACGAATCTTCCCTCAATTTCGAAGCCTTGAATGTCGACAGGCTTCGAACAATTTCGCTAAGTGGGAAAAATTCCATTATTCAGTCGTGGATAATTATGCAGAAGGCTCGGGTCTTATCGGGAAATCCCGCCTGGCTTTCAATGTCCAGGCGACTATCTACAGTCGAAGATTTCACAGTGTCTTCCCGTCGGGAGCAATCGATGGCGAATAGGGTGTGCGTCTTGAACGTCATATAATCCAGAGGAGGGTGTTTTTCGCCACCGATTAAAGTCCGTATACCTTTTGTAAGCCTCACCGTACTCGCTCTTTAAGAAATCTAGCTGCATTCTTTCATAGGCCAAAATTCGCTATTTAAATTTAGACGAATATTGGAAATGTGAATGTTATCAAATTCCGTGGGAGCTTCTTCGATGTTGCTGTGGCGGTCAGTTTGGAAGGCTAAGATAACGTAACAAGGGCTTTCCAGTACGGCACACGTTTTCACTGCCCAAATTTCACGAGTGGCGCCTGTTTTGAGAGCAGGCAACTCATGAAGCTTC
The DNA here is from genome assembly GCA_034190945.1 of Octodonta nipae. NCBI lineage: Eukaryota > Metazoa > Arthropoda > Insecta > Coleoptera > Chrysomelidae > Octodonta > Octodonta nipae. The sequence continues at coordinate 80,540,932 of CM067217.1, read as the reverse complement.
CATATACGAAACGGCAAAATTGAGCTGGAATCTGCTTTGACGGCTTGCAGCAAATTCAGTTTAACGTCATCCCTGGGGAAAATATGCCGCACTTTAAGTTTAATGTTGTTTATAGTCACTTTGCTCTTGGTAGCAGCATCCTTGATTATAAGACGAATCGTTTATTTACCACACATCACCCGCTTGTAGTCGTTGAAGATGGAAAACAAATGTCCCAGAGGAATATACATGTGAAAGGTGTTATTGGTGGCATTCATATAGGATTTATGCGGAAAATTCCAGCCGGCTATGAATAGATCCTTGGAACTGTTGGGATCGTAGCACAAGTATCCTCGAATCGTCCTCACGCGGCGGGGATCTCTCACGGTTTCAGTTTCCTTGCCGCACAACTCGTACGTGGCGCTGTCGAAGAAGAAAGCCCTCGCATTTGGTGATAGAGAAACATCTCCATTGCCTTCTGTTCTAACTACTTGTCCCTGAATTGAGATGTATGAATCAGCCATAGAAAACCAACAATCTGTTTGATTGACTGTGATCTCAACGATATCATTGTTGCGGAATGACTTGAGGTACGGATAGTAGAGCGTAACTCCTCACGTCGTACACAATCGTCAAAATTTGGTTTGCGGAAGATATCGAACATTTGAGGAGTTGACATGGTAGCCGAGTGTTTGTAGAAACAATCTGTTTAAGAGCGTGAGTGATCTCTTGAGAAGTTTCATGGAAACTGATGGTGCTCGAGAAGCGTTTCTTATATGGCTCTTCATCATCAAATACAAGTCTACCCATTATTATTGCAGTTGTTTCAGCTCAAGTCGTACAATGATTTCCTCACCACGGAAATTCACAAGTTCAGGGTCTTGATTCAAAATTTGCAATCTGAGGTTATGTATTTCGCTTCTGTTAATCTGCAAATAGATTAAATGCTCAGGTGTTTCGTCGATGGCAAAACCAGGATCAACTGCAACTGCAAACTCGTAGATAGTGTGTGAAGGAATGTTGTTGTAGAAGGCTCCCGATGTGATGTTGCTATCGAGATGAATGTCACCGATGCTGTCTTGCGGTAGAAAGTCCACCGCATACTTGCTGCTAAAAAGTTCACACTTAAGAGTATTGTTGTTGGGTTTCAAACTGAAGATTTTGTCAACGTCCTTTGTCAAATGAATGCCAAGTGCCTTTCTAATAAACGCTTCGATTTCACCAATCTCGTATGAACCTTCAGGCAAGTCGATGAATGTTGCGTGTTTTGATCATCAAATAAGTAAATCTTGTCACCTCTTTCAATGTTTGGGATACTGTTATATGAGTGAAAACTCAGTAGTGCCAACCCGTAGTTGTAGTTGGGATCCATCTGAATAGGTGGTTGAAAATCAATCGACATTATTGGGCTGCGACCTTTCAATGTGATGATCACAGACATGACTGAAAATTGACTGCTTGTTAGCTGCTAATATAGGTACAGGTAAAAGAACAATAATGCAAAATATTTATTTCTTGTTACAGAGAAATTTCAAACATAAATGCCCACAATTTGATTGATTATAGTTTTGATAAGTGTTGTTATTGTTGAGAATTTTCACCCCATTACCAAAGTAGTTGGCTAATTCTCGGGGTGGTTTCAAACCAAAGCTATCAAAGTACTGAACGGTGTTTCCATTTCGGACATAAGCTACCCAATGCGTACCGTGACGACTGCTGTTGTCCAAATTAACAATGACGACTCCTTCAGATGTGAACGTACAGGTAAGGCGTCTCGCATAAATTCACTCCTGAAGTTGGGGATTTTCAATTGATTGACATATCGTTCGAGCTCATGATTGTCATTGCTCGATTGGGTAGCAATTGGAAGTTTTTTGACTTCTTCAGGTAAAAACCGAAGCCGTTGCGAGACTTTTTCAAAAAAAGACCGCTCCCTTTCTTCGCAATCTCTTCCATGGCTTGATTATGACGTTGATCCTCTCCCAGCTTCTTCCTGGCGTTTTTCGCATCGATCACGACCTTGGCTATTCCACTAGCCCCTCCTGCCCCTCCTGCTAACGATCCCAAAGCGCCTGCAAATAGAGGGATGAGAGGGAGAAAACCACCATTAGACTCAAATAGGATCATCCCAGGTACGCGGATTTTCTTGCGTCCGCCAGCCTTCGTAATGGATGCCCGGGCTGCTCTCAACGCCATTAACGAGGATTTACGCACGTTACCACTCGATCTAGCCATTGCTTTGATGGTGGGCAGAAGCACACGTTGTCGGAAAGATTTTTTCCCAAGTTCTTTCTTCATACCAAGTCCCATCTTACGTTTGGCCTTCATGTCGGTAGTTATAAGCCAAGAAGCCGCTTTTTCACCAAGTGAAGCGTCATTCGACTTAAATCTCTCCTAGGCGCGATTTTCCAACTCGTAATCGGCTTTGTTTCGATCCGTCAACGACTTGTATTTGCTGTAGGCGATATCGTGCGCTCGACAAGCAGCGTCTGTCTTGTTGATTCCCTGTTGACCCTTGGAGAGACGGTTTTCAAGTTTCGTACCGGGTAGTTTGTTTATTGCGCTATTTAGTAGACTACCTCCTTGGAGAGTTAGCATGATACTGATGGAAAGCCACTCGTGTGCTGTATATAATAGGCTATGACAAAAAGACCGGTACCAGTCTATCGTAAGATGCAACTAAAGCAACAAAATGTCCAATTGCCTGTCAAAAATTTGAACTTTATTGATAGCGATACACCATTGATACACCGACATGGAAAATTACTACCTAATTCAGTTCGGGCGACTGTATGCGGTCATAGCGCATTTGGGAAGACCAATGCCGTCCTATCGCTCCTATTCAACGAAAACAGTCTAAGTTTGAGAATGTCTACGTCTATTTCAAGTCGCTCTACCAACCAAAGTACCAGCTCCTACAAGAAGTGCTCAAGCAGGTTAAGGACATCTCGTATTTTCCCACAATGAAGAGGTATGTGATCTGTCCGAAGCTCGTGAATGTTCAGTATTCATTTTTGATGATGTGTCTGATGATAAACTTAAACAAGATGATATTAATTTGAAGCATGTGCACGATGAACACGTCGTTGCCAAAATCGTTTTGGCGTTATTACAATAGCTAAGGACTTCAACTTGAATGATGGCCGCTACCGTAACGGATTCGCCAAATATATAACGGTACAGTGAATGTGAATGCTATTATTTGCTTAAAAATGTCTTCATTGAGTAACAACATTGCTGCCACTGCTCGAAAGAAAATTGGCACGTTCCATTCGCAAGAAATATCTTAGTTTGAAGCTGGGAAATTCGGAACATGATGAAACATTAAACAAGCTCTTTGGACCGATAGTGACACCGCTGCAGCAGATAGCTTCTACAACGACAAAAGTTCTCACCAAGATTCCAATACAGGCCATTAAACGTGAAGTAATTAAACAAGATGTGCCGGAGCCGCCACCAGTTAAAAAACATGAGTTGGAAGAGACACAATATCTCTATGAAGAGCCGATCGCTGAAACTAGTATGCACACTAATGATGAAGATGATGAGTTGGAAAAGGAAACCTTTTAAGAGGATCCCGGTAATCTCTCTAAAGAAGCAATAGAGGATTATATGGATCAGTATCCTCCAGTTGCACACGAGTATCGTGAAGACTATATTAGTCAAAGCGATGACATTGACAACATTTATCGACCTATATATGACGTTGCAAGTTTGCATCCTTGGGCAAAAGGAAATTAATTTCAGTCGTAGTACAGACCACATTATTGTTGATGGGTTACAGTTTCGAGGTACTCCAGGATTATATCAACTAATATTTTACAAGTCACCTGATTACGCTCTCGATGATTTAGAAGCATACCGAAAAGTGTTGGTAATGACATCAGCACACAAGAATGCAGCAGGTCGTTTGAAAGCTTCAAGCTTATATAAATATACTGAAATTATAAAGCCAATGTTTCCTCCTGCAGACAAAAAGCACCGTGTCGGCTCTGGCATGAATTTAACTTACAATAACAAGCCAGTGGAGTATGCTTACTGGGATGATCCCAACGAATTGGTTGAACGGCTAAAACTACTGATTGCATCCAAGGAAGCAGGCAACACCTCTCACGACAACAAAATAATTGCCATTTTAAATGATCTTAAAGAAGCTAATATTATACGAGATAAATAAATGTTTCTGAAGAAAAATGTTTCTTTTAAATATTAAGCCTTATTAGTAAAGATATCAGTTACATGATGACGCTTAACAAATTTGGGCGCAGTACCTCCCATCAGCCAGTATTCTCACATAACCTAGCTTTTATGAAAGTGCCGTGTTCATTTACCGCTGAAGGAAATATCGACGCTGAGAAACTGAGGATTACCAATGTCGAAGTACCGACGAAAGCCATGGATGCCGCCAACAAGCAGTACGTTGATAAGGAAATAACTAATGGACTGACGCAAATACGAAACGATTTCCAAGTGGCATACAACAAGTACAGTAACCGAATTCAGCAAACCTTATCTGTGTTTAAGCAAAACCAAAAGGTTACCGATGACCGTGTAGACCAAAACTTTGCTGCAAGGAATACGCGCATGTCGAAAACCGAACAAGCTATGGAAACCAAACTACAAAATATATCGCTTCTCATTTCAAAATTCAATACAATAGAAGCTCAGTTGGAATCTGCCCGAAAAGAATATAAGGAAACCATGATCATATTTGAAGCCTCGTTTAATGACAACTGTATATCTCAGAAAAACATATAAATGATCTGGAACTTTCTATGAAACAAACTCCTAAAGGGGTTGATGCAGCAGAAGTATTAAATATTGTTCGAAAAGATAAGGCTAAAGATCTTTCTGAGCTAACTGAATTTAAACACAAAATTACTAAAGTAGTACCTGACCTATTCCTAGATATGCAAAAACTACATGATGATATTGCAAGTCAAATGTTAAACCAAAATCAAAATCGCAGACAGTATTGCTGCAATTAAAAAGCATCATTAGGGTCAATAAAAACATGACTGTCTATTTTTAAGCAGTATACAAGATGGCTCCTATAGCGAAACATTCCAAAGAAAAAGTACAAGTCGTTAAGGAACTGCATAGAGCTGTGAGGCGAAAGTTTCCACGTCGCCGTGTAATAATCAAGGTTTTTGATGATTCCTGGCAGTCTGACCTCGCACAAATGGATATCTATGCGAAATCAAATTGTAATTTCAGTTTTTTCTGGTCGTAATCGATTGCTTTTCAAAGTACGTGTGGACGAGACCATTGAAAACAAAATCAGGTGAAGGGGTAACTCGTGCCTTTGAGACTATTCTCAAGGAAGGGCGGCATCCAAAAAATCTCCAAACCTACCAGGATAAAGAATACTACAATGATAGCTTCCAGAAACTGATGAAATCATACGGAATCAACCATTATAGTACATTTAGAGGTATGAAAGCCGTAATAGCTGAAAGAACAATCAGAACGCTAAAAGAGCGTCTCTTCAAGTACTTTAGTTTGAATGACTCCTACAAATCGGTGGATATTTTACCGGAAATCGTCAAGGACTACAACCATCATAAACATTCCAAGACAAAGATGAGACCTGTGGACATTAGTAGGGAAAACGCAAGTGACATAAGCGTATACAATAATCTAAAGATTGCTGGTCGTGGAAAACTTAAAGTTGGGGACGTAGTGCGAATCAGCAAGGTAAAGCACTTCTTTGATAAAGGTTATCTACCGAATTGGAGCACTAAATTGTTTAAAATAACTCGCAGAAATATAACTAACCCGGTTACGTACTTCTTGGAAGATATGTCTGGTACACCAATTCAAGGGGGTTTCTATGAAGAAGAGATACAAAAGGCAGTTTACCCGGTTGTGTATCTCGTCGAGAAAGTACTGCAAGGAAAAGGCAACAAGGTTAAAGTTCGCTGGCGCGGATTTAATCAGACTCATGATTCCTGGATTAATGCTCGCAACAAGGTATAGATCTACTTTCCCATCTTGACGTGGGAAACCAATCAGGAGTAGGGATAAATCTATAAAACCGTGAAATGTCTCAGAACAGAGTTCAGTTTTTGTGCAATAGTGACAATGGAATCAGATGAAGGATATAAAAGTGACTGGAGTGTATACTGTGGTAGAACTGTGACATTTTCACCCAGTATTCATGATCACAGCAACAGCAGCAGTTTCAATGTTGAATTTGATAGGAACTGGGATGACGGAACAGCAGTGGTGAATCCAGTACGGATTATACGACTTGAATCGAGCCCTACAGATGTAAGAGAATGCAGCCAATAAGGAACAGTACTACTTATTGCACTCCAGAGTGCCCATGTTGAATTCCCAGTGCGAGTTTCAGGGTGCACTCAGCCCCGCTAGATCCTATACCCCGGTGGTTATCTTGCAAAAAACATCTGCCGTGGGAGCACCTGTGAAAATTGTAATGTCCTTAGAATGGGGAGACGTCATATGTCAGCTCGAGTTTATGAAACGAAACTTTTTCGAGAGCAACTCACCACCCGACTTTACCGAGCCAACAGCTTGCGACGACTTTTTACACTTGTCTGAAGTACGGTATGAAGACATGAAGCAGATTATGGTTATGAAACACATATCGATAATGTACCTAGACTATAGTGTGGACTTTTAGATATATACCCTATAATTTTAAGTAAAGTGACATGTCTAGAAAAATTAAATTTTTGTAAATTTTATTACGAAATATTGGATGGAATTTCTACATGGACTTGTTTATTGCGTAAGTTACCTATTGAGTAAATAATAAGAGTATTTTGTTTAGATGACACCTCACAGTTATGTACTGCATTAAAAGAGCAAAATTAAATAAATGTATAAATTGAATGTTTTGTTTGATTTCATCAGTTGAAAATCGATTACGAACCTTGGATAGTTGGCAATCTGACTATCCTGCTGAAAAGCTAGCCCGAGCAGGCTTCATTTACAAAAAGTGGACTATTACAAGTGCAGTTACAATAAAAGGTAAAATGAAATGAAGGCCATTTTGTCAAACTGAGGGATACAATTGGCAACCTGGTGACGATCCAATGGCCGACCATTTAGATTGGTCTCCATATTGTAGTTTTTTCGATCTGGATGACACGTATCGCATAAATAGACCTGCCAGTTACCAGAGCAAAGCAACACTTAAAAGTCGACTTGCAACATACACCGACTGACCCATTTCCCTAAGACAAACACCAGAGGAGCTCTCCAAGGCTGGCTTTTTCTATACGGTGATAGGATAAAATGCTACTATTGTGGGATAGAACTGAAAAATCTCTTACCATACGACAACATTGAAGAGCTTCATGCAAAAGCGTTCGATAATTGTTTACTGCTTAAAAATAACCGTCCAAACCACACTGACTATAACATTTGTAAAATTTGCCTCACTAGTGGCATGTCAATTATTTTTTTACCTTGTAGACACTTGGCTAGTTGCTTTGATTGCTCACTGAAAATAGACCACTGTTGCACATGCAGAAAACCTATAGCAGGGCACTTAAAAATCTTTGTATCTTAAATACTAAAATAAAAACTTATTTCAAAATATTCTGTTTTATTTTTCAAGCATAATTTACAGAATTATTGTGCAACATAAAGGTTTGTGCTTCTCGGAAATCTCCGTAGCAATATTTTCTCCCATGATAGATTCGATATTGTCCACAAGATCACCATCATACAAGGGCATCAGAGAATGATCAATGTTTCTCAAAGTGTTTCTTCGAGTGAACCATTTTAAATTTCTTAGCCGAGTCTTGAGCATGTTGCCTACGTCTACTGGGTGCGACACATTATACCACTTTTTAAGAACTTTTGCTTTTGAATTTTTCTTCAGAAAAGAATTTATGGTTGATTGAAAAGACCCTCTCTGCCTACGAATCACATACCACTAATTCTCCTCTAAAGCCAACAGAGCCATACATCTTTGTTTGCTGCGACTGATGGACTGAGGAGCTACTCGGGGGCTAAATTCATTCCTCAAACCGGTCATAACAACAGTATGGAGTTTATTCGATACGGTATTTACGAACTCTTCATGTCGTTTTGCTGCTGTGATACATTCATCTTCAATTCTGATACGACCCATTTCAGCTTTTGTTCGTTCCTCTTCAGCTCGAATACGTTCCTGATCTGCTGTAATTCGTTCTTCTTCAGCTCGACAACGATCTTGTTGCAGTCGAATGCAGTGAGCCTCGGTGTAATCCATAACCTTACATCTTGTTCAACAATTGTTCTAAGTTGAACGCACATCATCTTGAATCCACCCCAAATGAACAACTAATCCAAACTAAATTAGTGATGTTTCCCGTAGCTTCCTGCAGAAAAGTGGAAGGGGGTAGTATATATGCAAAGAATTTTAAATTTCGGCCTCTTATCGAGGAGCAGAGAAAACTTGTTTGAATGAAAGGAAAATCCTTCGATCTCGGAAAACCACAGACTTGAGTGAATTAATTCCTATGTTCATGGTTCATTCATTCTATGATGACCTCGATAGACCGTTAAATTTGAACCACCATACTTGACAACGGGTTGAATTGACCAATGAGAATGATGACTGGTGACGTCACAGAAACGGGAGTGGGGGTTGTATACGTACAGCCATTGATACCAGATGCCATATATTTCCCTAGATATATAGAATACTTATAACTTCTTATGGCATTGATGAAAAAAATCTGCAGATCTAGGGAAACACACCTGAACGACTTGATTTGGAGGGAATTGATGTTCAGAGGGTAAAGTAATTAATTAAGTTATAGTTTTATTTTCAAATAGCAACAATTTAATATGTAGCTGATATATTATTTAATACAGTTTTTAGCTGATCATACAAAGCCATGATATGACAAATCAATGCTGAACATATTTAATATCAGTTTATCAGACATTTGGAGCGAGTTAGTAAACTGATTGAATTCAAAGTACCTATTATATTGTAAGAAGTATATTAATCCATTAATATACCGAAATACCCCTCTAATATTTGGAGGAATGCCTGCAAATTTTCTGTTAATATAACCATATTCCTTTGACTCCAAAGAACACTCATCTATTTCCACAAATGTGTTTTCCGATAGAAAAAAGTAAGTTTGCCCAGTGTATGTACTTACAGCAGCAAGAATTTCGTCTCCAGTTAGAACTATTTTGAGATCAGTAGCATTGAGGCTTTTGATTAATTTGAAGCTATGATCTTCTATGTAAAAGAGTATTTTTCGATCAATAATTGCAATTATCTCTCCAGAAGCTCGTTGATAAATTGATGTTATTTCAAAAGCACCAGGAGGTAAAAAATGTAAAAATTTCCGCAATGATATGTTCTTTGATGTGAAATTATTTGTTTGAATGTCCATTATCCAAAGTCTATCTTTATATATGATATATAAATTTGTGTGTAAGACAAGAAGATATTTAGTTTCGACTTTACACAAGTCTATTATTTTAGTAGTTTGGTTATTATTTGCTTCTGTAGGTGTAGTTTTCTTTGTGATTGAGTGCTTGCAGTTCTTGTTGCTGTTGATGCTGGTGTACTTGAAGAAAACTGTTTTGGTGTGCTTAAAGGGGTAGTCTTCTTAGTCGTGCTTGAGGGCATAGTTGCAGTCCTTTGTGTTGTTTTAGTTGTTGTTTCTTGGGCCCATACAAATACTGGATTGCAATAATATCATCTTGATTTAATTTAGCTTGACTGTAGTAGGGATACATAAGAGCTAAACTAACTCCCGAGTGACTTAAACCGCAAATGTGTCCAAATTCACCAAAACCCAAAGCATACTAGTTTGTCCTGGTGGTACATCACCAATGTCCTCATTTCCTAAATATCAGTCTTCTATCTTATCTAAATGAACCTCACAACACTCATCATTGTTGGGTTAAAATGCATGAGCCAGTACTCCACCCTTACCATCGAAATTATAAAGGCATTTACCCTTCTGACAGTTTCTATAATTTGTGTGTTCAGATCTCCTATAGGACATGGGGATGACGATATCCGGACTACCTAAGCCCGACATCTGGAACAAACCGTAAATTGGTAGCATTTTCCCAAATTAAAAATGCCTTTCGAGCGATCATATTCATTCTTGCATCTGCTAGCTTAAAATACCATTTCAGGGTTGTTTTATTCCATTTTTGTGCCGATAGAGCAAAGTTTAGTGGAAAATCTGATACTTCGCAACAAGGTTGGGTCATTAATATCAGCGCCTCGTTATTTGCTGTACCGTCTACATTTAAATTGTATAGCTCTTGAAACTTTACCAACAATTGTTCCAAGCGTGTTACAGCAGTTTCATCACTTTCATTTAAATACCCATAGCTTTTGAGGACATTTTTCACATTGACGTTAGTCTCGGCAATGTGAAGAGTAAGGATAATAAGATAATAGGTTAGAAGTATTGCAACAGTTTGATACGACTTCTATAGTTATACTGCCTTTACTGTCCTACTGTTAGCCATATTTATATTTTCAGTCTCTTATCAGTCCAGAGACTTTCATAATAGTTTACAAAGATATCTACTACCTCTGTGGTTAGTTTCTTTGTGGTATTTGGGTGGTTAAGACTAATATATTATACCTATCAAAACAACTAGAGTATGCAATATATTTGTATTCCATTTGTCAGATAATTCACTCACTCTTATACAGTTTTATTTTCCAGTAGCCATCTCCAAGGCATTAATATTAACTTCGAATGGTAAACAAGATGGCGACAGGTGAAACCGCTGTGTTATTAGTGAGCAAATTAAAAGTCCTTAACAAGGATGAATTAGTGGATATTATAGTGAATCATGTTCTACCTAGTAGAATCACAAACGAAAAAGTGATATGTTACATAAATGAACTACGGGAAGCATGGAAAATCTATAAAAATGACTGTGAAACAACTAACCTAAATTCCACTAAGGATACCGTTATTGACGTTAATGATGACAGCAGCTCATATGGAAAATGTAAAAGAGAATCGACTACAAACAAGGTAATAGATGACTTATTAAAAGAAAACAACAATATTAAAAATGAAAATGTATTGTTAAGGAAATTAGAAGAAGAACGATTAGAGCGTATCCAATTAATGTTATTTAAAATAAATGTCCTTGAGCAGGAATATTTAACACCACACTGTAAAAAGCATGCGATCGATCAAACAGAAAATAACGTTGAAGCCACACAAAAATTAAACATTGCCCAAAAGATGGCAGAAGCAACAACAAATACACATTCTCAAAACGATGCAAAAATACAGATAACACCAAAACAGTTTACAGAAGTACGTGATACGATAATGCCGTTAACCTTCTCAGAAAAATGTAAACAAACAATTCCCAATAAAACTAAGCGAAACACAACGATAGGAGCAAATAGTTCAATAACGACGTTAAGATCAGCTAATAGGAAAGCCTACATGCACATCTCCAAACTACACCCCGATACTGAACCTGACGATATTGTAAAACACCTAAAAAACATATGTGGAAATGTCGCATGTGAGAAACTGAAATCCCGATATCCTAGTGACTACTCGTCCTTTAAGGTAAGTGTTCCATTTGATAAAC